>JANHGL010009974.1:14333-32216 GCA_024611195.1 Ceyx melanurus | reverse complement strand
GCCCCTGCTCTGGCAGGGGGGTTGGACTGGATGATCTTCTAGGTCCCTTCCAACCCCTGACATTCTGTGATTCTGTGAAAATGAAACTTGCTGCTCAGGCAGAGTTTTTTCCTGTGCCAAGCATCTGCTTCAAATTCAGTTTCAAAAAAGCAAGGAAAAGATGTTGGTAAGAGTGTTTTTCAAGTTGGCATTTTCACTGTGTGTATCCTGACAATATTCATTTTGGGGATGGAAAGAGGAGTAAACAGTAGCTAGTGTTAGAATGGTGAAACCAAGACAAAATAGCCTCAGTAATTAAGTAGCATTTATGAAATTCAAATAAGGGCTGTCTGCCAACTCCAGCTCTCAAGTGGCTTTGAAAATGCAGTAAAAAAAACCCCAACATTCACTTTATGAACTTCTAATAGATTGGGAGATGCATTCCCTCAGTGACAGGGCAAAAATAAAGCTGGGACAAGTAAATGCTTGTGTTTAATGAAACCTGTGTGCTTGCTTTGCAGGAGGATCCCTTAGTGCTAAATGAGATCAGAGAAGATCTGAGGACAGAGTGTGAAAAGTTTGGCCAAGTAAAGAAGGTTCTGATATTTGATGTAGGTATTTGTTACACGTTGTGTTACAGACTTGATGTTGTGTGTAAATGTGCAAAAAACATTTGGCATTCTTTGAGTGGAAGTATTTATTTGGTTTTGGTGTTTATTTAATGGGAACTTGACAGTCTTTTGGTATTTTTAAATTAACTGTTTTGCAAAGGAATTTCTAAGCACCCATCTGCTTCAGCCTGTGTGAAGGCAAACTCTTCCCAGTAACTTGGATACATGTCACAAGTTTGAAGTTCATAACCCATATGTTTGTATCTAGAGTAGCTGAAACATTTGTTTATTTTCTGTGTTCAAGTTTATTTTTGCTCTGTGTTCAAAATCAATTTGTTTATTGTTCTGTGTACCAATAAAACAAAATGTGTAAACTTGCAAATTTAATTTTTTAAACATGATTGTGTAGAGTCCTTAATGATTTTGTAACACAACATAAATACTGGAATAAAACCACACTAGAGAACTACTAAATGAAAGTTTTGTCTCCTTCCAGAGGCACCCTGATGGTGTGGCTTCTGTGTCATTTAAAGAAGCAACAGAAGCTGATCTATGCAAGCTGACTCTGAATGGAAGGTGGTTTGGTGGCCGCCAGCTCAGTGCTGAAACATGGGATGGTGTAACAGATTATCAGGTAGCCTTTCATGGTCCTAATTTATCAAATATTTCTCCAAAACTGTAGATCTGTTTGAATTTCAGAAGCTCTTGGTGTTCCCATCCATAAGATCTTCCCCTGCCCGCCCCCTCCCTATCTTGTTTCCCCTCAAAAGCTGCTAGAATGTCTCAAAAAACAATAAAATCCTTAGTTATTTAATTTAGCAAGCATTTAAAGGAGCCATTTGATGTTATAAACAGTGTGTTGGGGATGTCAGAGGGTTAGCCACTGGAGGCACAGCTTGTGAGTTCAGTCAGCAGGGCCTGGGGAGGTCTGGGGATGTTGGTGCAAAGTGTTTGTGTCATTCTGAGTAAATATTCATGGCTTTGTAATGATGTGCATAAACATCTCTTCATAGGTGGAGGAGACTTCCAGAGAAAGGGAGGAAAGACTCAAAGTGTGGGGGTCGTTTTTAGAGGATCCTGATGCCAAGGAGCAGCAAACCACACCCAGCTCTGCAGCCAGCAGTGCTAAAGTGCCCGGGGGCAGGCAGCCTGCTGGAGACCCTGCCTCTGCCAGGGAGGGTGGAAATGAAGCCCCTGAGAGGGAGAATAATGGTGAGGGCATTAATGAAGATGGTGCTCCCTCTACAGACAGCAGCCTGGCAGGCAGTGATACTGAAGCAGACACATAACATCATTAATGCTTGATCAAAGCATGGTTTTTAGGGTGGTGGTTGAGTTTATCCCTTTCTTCAGGGTGACTGCTGACAATATTCATATGAATATATGCATATTAGAATGTCATCAACTGTGTGCTTTGAAGTTTTCATTAGAAGTATTTAATGAGGTTCTAAAAGTTTGTATTAATTGGCTGTTCAGGTAAAGTAACTCGAGTTGCCAAGAATGCAGTAAATCTCATCAGGCTTCTTTTGTTCTAACTATGCTTGTCAGTGTTCCATTATCTAAGTGTGAAATATGTTCCAACCCTTAAGTTGATGTAACTCTGTGTAACAAAGAATGCAAAGCTATTACAAGATTTGTGGATTTTACCCTTAATTTTCTGTACCCCTTGGAACTCAATACCCCACCCTTCCAAATTATTCTTGTCCTGAGTACTTTGGATCATTTGATGATGTGTATAGGGTGAGTGCATTGCACTGGATGTGTTGCTGTGCTTTAGGTAGCAAATGGTGGGCATGGCACCAAATTGCAACCTTGAAGTGGAAAACAAACTTTGCCAGGGCCAGCAGAAGGCAAACTGAGTGAAGATGGTTTAGGAAAACACAGCACTTGCTGAATTGTGTTTTTTCTTCCCGTTTGGTTCTGTTGAGGCTGGAATTGTGTCAAGGAGAGTAGAAATGGCTGAGCACACACATTCTAGGCAGGAATGAAATAAGAGTGATCTTGAGCTCTCGTGGTCTGTATGCAGTATGTATGCAAAATAGGCTTCTGATTGATGTGTTGGCTTTTAGTTTTTGCTTTAATATTAGACTGAAGGGTTTTCTTTAACTGTTAGAATGATGAGTTTGAGTTCTAACATTTTAGTTTAGCCTTAAGTGCTCTTCAGAGTGGGGAGCTTCTCCCATATTTCATAAAGGCTTTTGGCAACTTGAACTGCATTTGTTGTGCAAAAGTTAGAAATCATGAAAATCAACTTTCAAATCATACTCTTTATATGGGGAAAAAAACCCAAATGCCAGCCCTCTGAGAAATATTTTCAAAAGCAAGTATTTAGAAGACATTCTAACTTTAGATTTCTTAAGTGGCAGGCTTTCAGAAATAACTGGGGGAGAGATTTTGGTCATAGTTATTATTAGTTTGGAATCCTGTTATTTTGATACTTAAGGATAGAAGAATGTGGATTTAGGCACTAAGCAATTAAACTAACAGTGCTAAATCCATAGCACACTGTTCATATGGATGGTGATTAGTGCACATTTGTAAGGGGGATCTTTTGAATTCTTTTAATTCATATTGGATTGCAAGAAATCATAGATGCTAATTCTTATATTTCCATCCTGAAGTATTCATAAAACTCTGAAAATTTGTATTTTCAAACTTTGTGCTCTGAGTTTACTATTTTTTTCAGAAGTATGCATGGTACTCTGGTTTGGTTTGGTTTTTTAATAAACAATTAATATGTATGGGTAGCTATGGCAACCAGAGCATCTGTTAACACTTGCCACCATAGTTATGAATGATACCATTATTTTTTTTGGTGACAAAATATCTGGTCTTACAACACAGGTGATATTCAAATTCAGGGTTTTAAAAGTCTGAGGTCTCATTATAGGCTGGCAAGACAAATTTCCAGTTTTGAGTTGTGTTACAGAGAGGAGCTGCAACTCTTGCTAGCTGAGAAAGGCTTTTTTCTCATCTTTACAAGTGTGTGAATTGTACATTTCAGCAGAACAAGTGTTTGAAAGCATCAGAGAATCTGCAATACCACCTGGTTTGGAGCTGTACTGTTTGGAGTGCCCCATTCAGATCATGTCTCTGGGTTGTGTTGGTTCTGCCTTAGTTATTTTGGTTGGCAATAAGCACCACAGACCTTTGAGGGATGGAAGTTTTTGCATATCAAGAGTGTAATTTAATGTGGTGGGTGGTGTTTTCAGTTCTCCTTTTATTTTTTTATTTTTTTTTTATTCCAGCCTCCAGGCTTTAGATCTGTTAGAGTATTTTGTATTGCTAGCTTTTTTTGTTTGGGTTTGTTTTTTAGAGCCTAGTCATATAACACTCTACACAGTTACATCACCTGTTTTACAGTGGAATTGCAACTCACATAGAAAACTATTGACAAATGTATAAATATTGTACAGTTCTATGAAGCCTTATCATGGTATCAGATCTAAAAAATAAGGTTAGTGTTAGTGTTTGAAAAAAAGACTGAAAAATAAAGAATAATTCTATGTGCAGTAACCTTCCTCTCTCCAGTTTATGTGCAAATTTGATTGGCTTGCTTCCAAAGTCAAACTGCTGTTAGTCTTCTCACCTTTTCTTTTAGACTTCACACTGAAGTGCAGAGCACCAACAAAGACTGAGACCAAATGCTTTCCTGGCTTTCTTATTAACTAGGATTCTTGAGAAAATAAAAGCTGTTTTTCCATGAAAATCCATTGTTCTGAAGTGTGGCATTACACTCAAACTGGTCTGTTCCTTTTGTCTACCTCTGTTACTCCCCAGTGAAATGTAAAAATCTATTTTTATAAACTATTCATTGAGCTGTTGAGACATTTAATAGTGTAAGGAGAGGTTAATGCAGCTGTGACTTTCTTTTCAGCAGGTTTTCATTTGATGTTTTGCCTTTTTAGATTACACAGATTTTTATAAATCAACCTGAACATGAATTAAAAATTTTCACAAAAGCTAAAATTACTATTTTGAAGTATGATTATGAAAACCTTTTATTATAGAGCAGTAATGTTTAATAACAAATGTTAAGAAATCTGAAGCTAAATGAGCTGAGTTGCTTTTCAAATTTAGATGCCTTTTCTGCTTTCCTGACCGAGGATCATCAATTGGTAAGAAATTAAAACCCCAGTGCATTTGTCCTGTAATTAAAAATGCTTTCTAATGACTCGTGTTGCTTATTAGCAGTGACAAAATCAAGTTTTTTGCTTAATTTCCTCAGGTTCAGTATTCTTCATGCTCTGTCATCCCTAGGCCTTTGGTGAGAGGTTCATTTTAAGACCAGCATCTCCTTCCCTCTATTGCAAGTGGGAACCAGCAGCAGGTTGAAACCACTTGTGGGTAATCATTGCTCAGTTTTGAGCTAGAGAAATAACTGTTTTACTCATTCACACTATGGCAAAATGGATGTGAAGCCACTAAAATCCAACAGCAGGGACAGAGTCTTCACCAACTGCTCCTTCAGCACCCTTTGCCAAAGGTAATCACTTTCCATGGGTAGTTTGCTTCACAATCCAATAGTGTTTAGTGGTTTGCTGGCAAGGTCATTGGGAGTTACAAGTGTCTTGAGAGCATGGCCAAGGTGTTGGTATTGGAAACAAGCCCCAAAAGAAGAGGCAGCCAAGTTGTCAGGGCTTCTCCAGTGTTCATCTACAGCTGTAAAGAGAGAATTCAGTTTCATTTTGCATCAAAATGTTGATCTGTTCTCCTGCTGACTTTTTTTAATTACTTTTTTTTAAATTGAATTTCAGTCCCTTGTACAACTTACATTTTGTAGAAGGATTGCAATTCACTTAAAGTCATTAGTATGTTAAATGCAGTGCATTTTAGCTAAGCCATGTCCTAGACATTGTTCAGTTAGATTATTTACAATTACTTAGCTTAATTAACTTAAGAAAATGTAAAGGATGCTTGATAGAAACCCAAACATAACTTTAATTTTTCCAGCAAAATTGATACCCATACCCTGAATTCTTCAACTTTATGACCTGACCAAACTTTTTAAGAACAAAACCCTGTAGATTTGGATTTAGAATTCTCCTTTTTAGCTCTGAATTTGAGGAAACATACTGCAGTATGAGAAATGAATTATGTAAGTTGTGTTCTTGTGTTGGTTTGACCTGTGTGTATTTTAGTGCTCATTATACAAGGCTTGAAGTCTTCACTGTCAGGATACTCTGAAAGTTCTGTAAAGTATTTCTAGAATTATGAAATCTTTTTGCAGCAGATTGTTTTTTTGCTCATTCTGTAATATGAAAGAATATTGTTAGATTAAACTTTTCAGCAAGTTGACTTCGAATTTTTCTGACAGGTTATTTTCCTTCAAGAAGTTAAATTGGTCACTTTCATTTATCCTTTAGAAAACTCAAAAAAAAATCTTATTTGAATCATTTCTAGACCTGTGACAGCATCTGAGAATCCCTTGATTTGTCTTCAATTTTGTTTCTTAAAGGGGTTGTGGTTTATACTACCTTTTTAATAAACAAACCCGTGAACAAAAGTCTTTTCTGATTAGTTTTGAGAGAATGTATTTGTGTTTTTTTTTTTTCCCTGGGAAAAGATCCCATAGCAGTTGGTGCCCAGTTTGTAAGGCATGTGCATTAGTGTGGCAGAGCTTTCCAGATGGGGTCCCCTGTCCCCAGTGGGACATGGGATTTGTTCCCTCTGTGACATCTCCAGACTCCTTTCTGACTTGGCCCCTGGATGAAGATAAAAGGAGCCTGAGGAATGACTGCAGACCCTGTAGTTAAAATCAACAACGTGTCTTTGGGGGGAGTGTTTGTTAAGGGCAAGTAGAATTTCTGTTTTCTTCTCAGAAATCAAGATATTTTTTTTTTAGTATTTTATTCAAAAGTTAACATTATGAATGCTTAAAAAGCAGTTTCAATTCTTAACTACAAAGGAGCATGGATGATAACCCTGGTAGGTCTTTGAGATGTTCACCTAGGAGCTTTAAACTGATGCCACCTGACATCCTTCTGTGTGCTCTAACTGCCAGCCTGGGAGGAGATGCTTGGAGAAGGTCATGAAAACCAAATTATTCTATGGAAAGCTGTAGCAGGAGAAATCTCAGCTAGATGAAGCAGTTGGGGAAAGGGGGTGAGTGAGATGCTGAAGGCACTTGCCATGCTGATAGACTGGAATCCAGGCTGTCTCACAATGGAAATGTGGTTATGCAAAGTGTGTGTCAATAAAAGCCTGAGCACCCTCCTGGGAAATCTTACAGCCTGGTGCTTCAGTCGTGCTGGGAGATGGCAGAGGGAGTTGGATTGTGCTCTGCTGCTTTCTGGGTGAGTAAACAAACACTGCTTAAAAGAGAAAATGTCACCAATTCAGTGACTGGTTCCCCCAGCTGAGACTGGCTGGTTTAACTGTGATTCAGCATTTCTGCAATTTGGTAATTTTGGTAAAATTCCTACAAAGAAACCAACCCAAAACAACACAATCCTCAACTCCAGTTCTTGCTATTGTAGCCCTTACCAAAAATGGTATTTTGATTTTCTGAAGATTTCTGTAATCCTTTCAACAGATCCAGTGAAGAAGAGTGAAAAGTGGCCACCCAGCTGCTCTGGGATGGAGATGGATTATCCTGCCCTTCTTGCAGACACTTGTGGCAACACATGCTGACCATGCCATGGACTGGCGTGGAAAGTCAGTTCAGTTCACTTCTCTCCCTGGCCAAGTTCGGTTCTCTGCCTTGTTTATCTGAACTAAACTCATCCAAAGTCCAGATGTCTTTATTGTGCACACGTTGTCATAAAAAAAAAACAAAAAAACAACAAACCCTTACTTACAATCCTATTTTCCTCATTCCTGAAACCTCCTAACCTGGTGGACTCGTTGGAGTGCATTTCATGCATTCTTCGCGGATGGGCTGAAGGGAACGCCTAGCTCCCCACAGGCAGCTAGAGGCTAGAAAGAGTGCAGGGAGCTCAGCAGGGAGCTCAGCACCGAGCTTGTCTCCTCCTGCAGTCCCCTGGAGTGCAGGCAGCCTGCTGGGGGAAGGGTCCCAGCAGCTGGACACAGCATGACCCTCCCTCAGCCCGGGCACCCTGCGGGCGTGACACGGCTCCGGACGGAGAGTTGAGGTAGGAGAAACCTTCCCTGGCTTTCCCCAGTGCTCCTTCAGATTGGTGGAAGAGAACTGATAGTGAAGCTGTTGCTTCATATTTGGAAGTGGATTTTATATTGGCTTTTTAAGCTGTTTTGAGCTGAACGATCTAGAAACCAGAGTTCCCTGTCTGATTCATAGATTCATAGATATTAGGGGTTGGAAGGGAGCTAGAAGATCACCCAGCGCAACCCCCCTGCCAGAGCAGGGGCACCTAGACCAAGTTACTCAGGAACAGATCCAGGTGGGTCTGGAATGTCTCCAGAGCAGGAGACTCCACAACCTCCCTGGGCAGCCCCTGCCAGAGCTCTGTCACCCTTACTGAGAAAAAGTTCTTCCTTGTGTTTCCCCTCAACCTCTTTTGCTCCAACTTGCACCCATTGCCTCTCGTCCTGTCATTGGATGACATTGAGAAAAGTCTGGCTCCATCCTCTCTACTACTAGCAAGGGTGGAGAGTGTGAAAAATCTTGTGATGTAGCCACCTGCCATGAGCAGTCAACAACCATGTCTCTGTAGCCTGTCTTGCCCGTGCATCCTTGTTTAGACACTGGAACAGGCTGTCCAGGGAGGTGGTGGAGTCACCATCCCAGGAGGAGGTGTTCAAAAAACATCTCCATGTGGCATTCAGGTCATGGTTTAGTGATCCTAAGAGTATTTAGTAGACACTTGGACTTGATTTTGAAGGTCATTTCCAACCTTAATGATTCTATTCTGTCTTCTGCCCCAAGGCCAAGTAACTTAGACAATTACTCATGTTATTTTGCATATTTAACCCATTCTGAGAGTATCGTGAGGGGAGCTGAGTCCATTTCACTCTGAGCTTCACTGCTTCTGCTATATTTTGACCACAGTTTGTGGCAGACACGGATTTCTGCCTTTTTTGCAGACTTCCTGCTGGCAGATGGAAGAATGGGGAGCTCAGGTAATGAAGACCACAATGCTCCAAGTCTTAAGCCCTTCTGGTTGGGACACCAGATTCCTCATGTGCATGTGGGTCACTGAGAGGACTGAGATGTAACCCAGGTTATATCCAGCCTTCTTATGACTACTTCTTGGAAAGCACAAGAGGATTTTTAGGGAATTGAGAAACTAGCTAAGTGGCTGTTCTTTCTTTTAAAAAAAGTGTATAATTTTTCTGGCACTGTAACAGCTGTGGCCACAATTCCCACAAACCTAACAGCTGGCATGGGCCAATAAGCAGTGCTGAAGGAGCTTCCAATTAATGTCACGAGCAAACTAAGCATGTTAATGAAGTGGTAGAAAGATGCAGTGGTTGGCTTGCACAGGGTGAGGAGCAGGAAAAATAGACCTCTGGGCCAGAGCTAATGCTTTTTAAATTGTACATTGATGTGCAGTGGTTGAGCAGTGCAGGCAGAGCTGCTTTGCTGTTTGCTGTTGACATTGTCCTTCCTCAAGCCATATGGTTGCTGATGACTTTGCTGAGCTCTTGCTGCTTGCCTTGGAATTTTCCATGGCAATCATTGGCCTCCAGCTGAGCAACCAGAAAGTTTCTTACCCTAAACACTGGGTTGCTTCTAAATAGTGTCTCTTCCTGTGCTTGAAGTTCTTCCATTTTTTTTTTTTTTTTGGCTGGATTGTTCTAGTTCCTGCTTCCCTCGTGGGCCTTGGGAAGGTGCCTGTACATTGAGAGGGAGGTTTTTTGGCTTAAGCTTTGTGTGTTTGGGAAAGTTTGGTCAGATTCAAAGTTCTGAAAGATTGTCTTCTGAATCAGATGACTGCTGCAGAGTATCCCCTTAAACTTCATAACTGGTATTTGTCCAATCCCCACCACCACGTTCAGGTGGACCAGAAGCTGGAGCTGGGAAAGGATGAAAGAAGGGCAAAGCAATTGAAGTTTTAAGATAAGGATGGAGGAACTCTTGAGTTTGACCATAAATTGGTAGTTGATGACAGGAGACCTGGGCTAGCTAAGCAAGGGATCATGAAGGGGGAGAGAACTGAGCAGAGAAGATGCCTAGAAAACTAGACATGGAAGCAACTTATAAACAAGGGCAAGAATTTTGTAGGTGAATGTTTAGGATTACACAGGGAGATGATTAATGGCTGAACAACCTTAATCCTCATGTTTCTTAACATATGAATACTTGGCTTTGCAGCCCAAACAGTCTCTTGATGTGTAGGAAACACTGAGAGACCATTTGGAGGTAGCCTTTGCAGGTATTTCAGAATGCCCTTCGGGACACAGGTGAGTGCAGTGTTTACTAGGAAGCTTCTGAAGAAGCATTTGTGATTAGAAGTCAGATAAATACATCAGAATAGGTTAAGCAACACTGCATGTTGCTGGGCTAGCTGGATGGAAACACAAATCTAATGATTCATGAGGTTTTGCCTGATACAACATCTATTGGCCAAACGTTTCCCTGCTCTCTGAAAAAATAACAGCCTTCTCTTTGCTACCAAGGTAAATGATGCTATGTGGTGATGAGCTGTCAATGAGACTGGAAAATTCAACAGAAACAGCAGGCACTTCTCACTGCATCCAGAGCCTGGGTGTTTCTAAACCCAATTTATCAGCAAGACCTGAGCTCTGCTAGAACTAGCTCCCCTGCAGCCATAAAACTGCATAAATACAGGAAAATGATGCTTCTCCAGGGCAAACAGTGACATTCCTTGTCCTACTGTTAGCATAGCTGGCAGCAGAGGTTTTTAAGGAGAACAAAAAGGAGTTTACAGTCTTTTGTTGATGTCCTGCAAACTGTTTTAGAATCATTTCTGCCTTAAATACACAACTTCTGGTTGAGCTACAGTGTGGGTTTTATCAGTCTTGCTACCAGAGTTTTTACCAACTGGCAGACCCACCACATACATTCCTGGGTAAGTTATTTCAAACAAACAAAAAAAAAGTTATTTTTTTTTATAGTTGAATTTGCCATAATATGAATTTACAATAATTTAATCTGAATGTCTTTTTTCTTACAGGTGAATTAGCTAACTGCTCTCACAAGTCTTTTCCTTGGGGAGATCTGTACTGACAGTTATCAAGGTACTTCAAACTTATCTAAAGTTACTGTTAAAGTTCCAATGAATACTTTTTTTTTCCTTTATTTATTTTTTTTTTATTTTTTTTTATTCCACTGAGCCAGTGTGGTTTTTTGACCAATGAAAAATCCAGACATGGACAAAGCATTTAGATAAGTTCACCTTGAACTTCATCCAGGGCTAATGCCAACTCTGAATTATTTGTCAGTTCTTTTAGCTCACTTCCATCCTCAGGGTAGGTTTGCACATTACTAGGTCCTAAGCCCAGAGTTATCAAGCTGGATGAAGGCAGAGTGAGAAATGGTGAATAGATGTGCCCATTTCTTTTTCAATAGAGACAATGCTGTGGCATTTACAGGTAACCCCTATGAGGTTGGTACCCTCTGAACCATTTTGAGCCACTCATTGCTTTGAAGATGCAATATCCCTTGTTGTGTATTGTACTGGGTATATCAAACTTACTGTCTCAAAAGACACTGCTGTGAATGAGTTGAAGACAAGTGGGTCTCAGTTTGTCTGACTGGGAGCAATGGACTCCCATCACTATTCTGAAAAGAAATGAAATGTTTATTTATTGAAAGATTTCACCTTTGGTTTCATACTTAAAAGTATTTTGTTAGAAGTACATACTCAGGAAATTAAAATTGCAAGGAAGAAACAGAAACACAGATAAAGAATCTAATCTTACTAGTAACAGTTCTTCTGGCCCTACCAGTTTCAGAAGGAAGATGAACTCACCACTGACTGTGCACTTTAAGTTGAATAGTATTTGTTTGACTGGTCTGGTTTTGTTTTGTTGGTTGGATTTTGTTTTTCTTCTTTTTTTTTTTTTTTGGCAGGGGCTGTTGGTTTTTGAAAATGGAAGAAACAAGGAAACTCTCTCCAAAGCCATGTAAAAGCAAAGAACCTGTGAAAACAGAATGGGGGGCTCAGAGTGTTGTATTTACATATTTCCAAGGGGATATTAACAGTGTGGTAGATGAACATTTTTCTAGAGCTCTAAGCAATGCCAAGAACCCCCAAGACCTGAGCACAAAGCAGAAGGGAGAGACTGTTGTCCTGAAGAATGGTGAGCTGCTTTCTATCCCTGAGCATGGTGTCAGACAGGGGGGACTAGATCTCACTGAGGAATTTCAGACAGCTTGCTTACATTTGGAGTTTTGTGTAAACAGAAAACAAGAAAATAATGAAAAGCCCTGGATTACATAGCTGGGTTAAACCCAGCTTGTTGAGGTGCTTTCCAAGCTGTGCCTGTTGTCAGGACCAGGTCCTTGTTTTCTGCCCAAAAGCCTCTATCACTGTCAGGTGCATTAAGTGTATTATGACAGTTTGTTGGGTTTGAAAAAATATATTTGTCTAAGCTTGCAGTTGTTAAAACCCTGCCTATGCTAGTGGTCTGTAAGAAAACAAGTTGTAATAGTTATGTGGTGGTGGTTTGATCTGCTTGTAGCATGAATTCACTGTTGATTTTTCAAAAAAGCAGCACAAAAGTGAATATACATCTCTTTAAAAATGGATATGCAAGCTGGTAATGTTCCCTTAGAAGTGCATTAAAATTTTCCTTGGAAAAAAAGTAAGAACTGATGAGACTTCAGATGTTTCTTTCTCTTTTTCAGTAGATAGCATGTCTCCCCATCAGTGGAATTTCTCTTCACATTGCTCCAAACCGTACCCATCATCTTCTGCTACCAGCATGTCAGCTTCTGGTCTGAGTTTTCCTGCTGCTGCTGTGGCAGGGCAGTACCAGCCATCAGCTCTGAGGAGTCATCCAACTCAACCTTCAGATTCATGGCCCTTCCCTTCGATTGGGACTCCCAGTGTTTCCAGCTCTGTGTATCACCATGCCTTGCCTGACCTGCATGTGGGAGATGAACCCATCTCTGACAGGAAATATGGTTCTCTTCTTGGGCTTCTGCAACAGGAAAGGTGCCTGGCATCCCTGCAGGAATGCACCATGAAGCAACACTCGAGTTCTGCTTGTATGACTGGACCTACTAGGTTACAAAATATAAGTCAAAGTTCAGCTCCTGGGGGAGGTAAGGAAATACTGTCACTTTATTCTTTGATGGCATCCTATGTAGGGAGAAAACAATGCAGTCTGCTTCGAAGGTTGTCTGACTGGAGTCATCTGCAGCTCACAGAAACTTTTTCAGTGGCTAGCTCATGCTGTGCACTGTGCTGCTTGGGATTGATTAGCCATGTAGTATGGCTTCATTAAAAATATGCATGGCCCACTTGCACAGTATTTCACCTTCTCTCTGACATTAATGGGATATTTTAAGTGCAAGTAAAATCCACAGTGTTTTGAGGATCTCTACCTTGTAGGTAGCAGATATGGTTGTGAACAGAAAGGAGCAGCCCTGAGCAACCTCCCTTCCCATGTAGGGCATTAGAGGTATTCTGAACACAAGATGTGAAACTAACTGCAGCCCTCACCAGAAAGGCAAGGGATTCCTCTCCCTCCCCAGTCTCTGTCTAGCTGGAAGGACTAGGGTAAAGGGGCTGGTGGACTTGCCCTGCCTTATCTCCCAGCTAATTGCTGCCTTCCATGAAGCACCACTGCCCAGTGTGTCAGACACCAATTGCTGTCTGCACTGCACTTCCCACAGCTAATGCAATTCATGCAGAAGCATCAATTGTTGGTTAGTTATTGACAACCAGCAGGAATACCAATCCCAGGTAATGCCTGCACACAAAAGAAGGATGACTGGTGACTGAAGTCCATTTCCAATAAGCTAATCATAGAGTGATAGGGGTTGAAAGGGGCCTTTGGAGATCATTGAGTCCAACCCAGCACAGGAACACCCAGGGCAGGCCACACAGGAACAGATCCAGTTGGGTCTTAAAACTCTCTAGAGAAGATTAAACAACCTCCCAGGTTGTCCCTGTTCCAGGCTCTGTCACTCTCACAGTGAAGTTTTTTCCTCATGTTGAGCTGTGTGTCAGCTTGCTACCATTGCCTCTTGTCCTATCACAGGGTGCAAGTGAAAAGAGACTGGGATCTAGTTGACACCATGCCAACCAGACACCATGTCCACACAGCATCTAGGCTGCTGGGTAAAATTGCTCCCCTGTGAGTCAATTCTGCCTTTGAGAAGCTCTCTGAGCTCAAGCTTCCTGGCCAGAGCCCTGGTGCCCTGGGAGGGTACACCTGCATTGCTGGTCCTGGGCATCACCCACATGGGCAGCTTGGCACTGGGCTCCAGGAAAAAGGGTTGTGAAATTGTTTAGGGAGTCTGCTGGAAAAATACAGTGTGTCCTACCCCGTGCTTCTAGACAAAAGAGGACCAGCTCTGAAGTGATCCTGAGTCTTAGGTTTTGATGAATAACCAGCTGTGAAATACTGGTTACCTGCTTTCTAAACTGCATCAGCAGGAATTTGGCAGAACGTGGGCCAAAACTACCATTTATACCTACAGGCAGTAGGTAGGAAACAACAGGCTAATTACTTTAAAGACACTGTCTGGATTTCTAGGATTTAATTTAAGAACAAAGTTAGGTGCCCTCTTCCCCAAGGGGGCAATGTGAGCCTAGCAAGGCTGGGGAGCCTGAGGAACTGACTCCTCCTCCAAAAAAAGAGATGTTTCATGAAACTAGTGTTGGGATCTGAAAAGGCAAGAAGTGCTAACAAGAGTGAACACAAGAGTGTTCAAAATCTCAGAAAGAAAATGAGTGGGGGAAAAATAAAAAAAAAAAATAGAAATTTAACAGCTTGGTGTTTAATTTAAACCATCACCAATTACAGAATTTTCTTTCAGGATGTTTACAGGGCCTTTCTGAATATTCAGGGAGCCTTAGAACACCCCACGTGTAACACTGTACACGTTCTGATTGAGCAAGGAACAGAGAAGCAGTGCCTGGCCCATGTTTGCAGGGAGGCTTTGGCAGGTCCCTGGGATGTGTGCATCTAGTCTGGCTGTGGGAGTCCCAGCTTCTTGGCTCTAGCTGTTAAATATACTTTTTGTCGGGCTGTGTCATGTTTAAGAACAGCTGATATTTATATTTATGGAAGTGTATATTGCTGTGCCAGACAGCACAGAGCTCCCCAGCACCTGTGCTATAGGCTGGGCTGTAAAAGCACAAGGTTTCTTTAGAAACTATTGACTACTTTTAGCTCTGTGTTGAATCTCTGCTTATCTTTAATATTTTATTTTCTTTAAGAGAGGAAAGCAAGCTCTTACCAAGGCCCAGAAAATCCCACTGTAAGCCATACCACTGCAGGTGAGTAATGAAACCAGAAGCATTGGAACAAATTAATGCTCACCTATGAAGGTCAACTGCCTTGCTTACACAGGATTAAAGATGCTTCCATGGTTGCTTCCAGACTGTATTTCAAAAGCTTGCCTTTCTCCACACCACCCCCCATAGCTATATTAACAAAGAGGAGGGAAAACATTCTATTCAAATGAGATATTATGGTTTTCTAACCCCACGGTGGCTATAACATCATCCAAACACCTGGCTTCAGATGAGATCTCTGCTGGACCTGTGTCCTCCCATTACTGCAGTTTGCACCCACAAACCCCCCACACTGCTGGCAGAGTTGTTATAAGAAAATATTCCCAAAGCATTCAGGCTTCCCTCCTTTTATTAGGCTGTTGAGAGACCGTGTCATAACCTGATGTTAGTTCTTTGACGTGCAATATTTTGGGATACATTGGATGGGTCATTCTGGTTATTCTAGTAGAGGATGGTCTAGTCTCTTGCATCAGACCCAAAGGTGCAATTTTGTTTGCACAACATCTTTTGCATGGGCTGTGCTGTTTGACAGTCCTGTTGTGTCTTTCAGGTATTCAGATTCATGACCGAAGACAAGATTTGTACTTTTAGCAACTGGATGTTTCTGCTTCATCCTGGAAGAGAAAGTTCTTGCTGTGAACTTTTATTATTTGCAACTGTGAATTCAGAAGAAATGAACTTACAGCTGCCCTGTGCTTTTTCTCTCCCTTGGAAGAAATACTATTTACTATGTGGGGAACGAAAAATCGTATTTTTCTATTCAGTAAATAATTTCTAATAGCTGTGGTATTACCTGACAGTATGTTTGTTGTGAAGAAATATTGTCTACTTAAGGCTTTTCATGTAGCCCTATTGAAAGGACTCAGCACTTCTTCATGTTTCTGTGTGTATTAAGTTGCCAGCTCTTGATAAGAAGCACGATTCTTATCAGTGCAGTTGATAACTGGTAAGTGCAGGGCTGCAGTTGGCCTAGATTCAGGGCTGCAGCTTCTTGGCTTGAGTTGGTATCTCCATATTGTTTAAAATATCTTAAACCATGGGCAAGACTTCAAGCAACACAACTCCAGGTCAGTGAAGCATGTGATCATAGTTATGTTTTGAAAGTACAGTAATTTTTATCCATACTTGCAGTTATTGTCTACAGGGACATTCTACAGAAACTATGTAATGTGCATATGTCTGAAGGCACTGCTTTGCCTTCTTATCATGTATAACCACCCTCTAGAAAGCAGTGAATTCACACCAGACTGGGGGGGAAATCTGGATCCTCACTGGATGCAATTAAAATACTACTGGGCAAAAAGCTGGAAGTGGAAATGGTCTATTTTCCCAGCCTCTCTGAAGGTGTAAAAAGTTATTTTTTTAACTAAACCCCAGTGGGGTTGAACTGTAGATTAAGCTTGAAGGGCTTGGCCAGCTGAGCAAGGAAAAGTCAATCCCTTCTGCATCCCCCAGACCTCAGAGCAGCTGAGCAGCTTCAGGAGGTGACTTCTGTGCTCCTCTGCACATCAAACCTGGCAGTTGGGAAACTGCATCAGTCCTGCACATCCAGATTCCCCCCTTGCTTCACCACTCACCCCTGGCAAATATGTTTGCTGAAGCTCCTGTGAGTAAAACCTCATGTGACTGGTATTTAGGTTTGTGTGTGTAATCCCTGCAGTGAGAGAGACTGCTTTGCCTTCATTGTAAATCCTAAGGATAGAAGAGATTTGGGGTTATTTTTTCCTTTTTCATTAACTATACATTAATTGACTATGAAGGGACATAGTTAACTTTTTTTTTTTTGGACAGCTCTATGCAGTTGCTTAAGGAAATTTGATCTTTGAGATACTAGAGCTTGTGATTTTGTAGGTCAGATCCTTAGCTTGTGTAAGTGTTTGTGGCCTTGTTTACCCCAGGTCTCTATGCTGCCACTGGTCTACTTCAGTTATAACACCTTGTGAAATTTTAGAAGTAATTTTAAGTTCAGCAACTTCAGGTACTTGTAGTACTGATCTAAAAAGAAAAGACTTAAAATCCCAGTTTATACATGTTTGCTCTAGGAAAAAAAAAAAAAAAAAAAGAGATCAAATGCAAGGGGAACTATTTCAATTAATAAATCACAGACTAATATCCTGTCTTCTTATAGATGAGCACTGAAAAATCACTTTTTTTTCCCCCATATTTCTACAGAATTGCCTTTCTTCCCTTTTAAGCTGAGGAATGTCATTCCAAATAATTTTCTTTTGTCATTCCAAATCACTTAATTCCCTGATTTTTAAGGCTATGTGTTAACACAAGCTATCTTCCTCTTTGGGCCAAATCAAAGATTTCCAAGCTGTGCTCCCTAGGTCTGTCCTTGTGTGTGCTCTGTAATCCCAGCAAAGCTACTGCTTCAAAATAGTGAATTATTATTTTTGCCTCCCTTTGCCATACCTCCTAAAAGAAAATACTGAAATAACAGCTCTAAGATCTGAAAAGACATATAACAGTACAACTAAATGATCTTAGCTTGCAGTGCTTCATGGAACAGTTCGATCCTGTGCATCACAATTGGGAATATTCAAGGTGATTTATAAAGCCCATGTTTCTGGGGAATCAGCCATGGAGAATTGGACACTGTGGGAGGTGGGGAAAAAAACCCACCACCTTGTTTTAAATACATGTCACCTCTTGTCAGAACACGAGAGAGATCAACAATTCTGCCTTGACATGGCAAAGCTTTGAGCATTGCAGGACTACCTGGCAGAACCAAGTGGTGCTGGGGGACATGGTTTAGGGACCCTGGCAGTGTAGTGTTAATGGTTGGACTTGATGATCTTAAAGGTCTCTTCCAACCAAATGATTCTGTGATTCTATGAACCATGTCCTCACCATCCAGCTGTGGGGCAAAGGGAGCAACTGCCTGGGTTCCCCAGGGGCTGCTGTCTTACCCTGGACGCTCCTCACCTGCACTG
>JANHGL010009974.1:0-11321 GCA_024611195.1 Ceyx melanurus | reverse complement strand
CCTGCTCTGGCAGGGGGGTTGGACTAGATGATCTTCTAGCTCCCTTCCAACCCCTGACACTCTGTGATTCTGTGAAACTGGTGTTGCCCATCTCTCTTTCTCTGCATGGCGAATGCCAGGTACAGCAGAGGGCTATGTAAATATTGCCAAGCTGTTTCATACTGAAATCCAGCATTTCATCTCCTGCTTACTACCTTTCCACTCGAGATAGGGATAAATTAACAACTCTCTTTCCATGATTAAAACAAAAAAGTTTCTATACTCCACATGATGACTCGCTCACATGAGCTCCTGCTGCTGCACGTTCACCAAAGAGAAGTGTTGCTTTAGGTAAATCCCTCTGCCAAATGGAAAAACAAATTGAGCGGATGGAAGGAAACTGAATGTACTGAACACCCAAAGGGCATCTCCGGTAACTGAGCACAGCCTAAAATAATCCTGTCCTGGCTGCCTGTCACATGCTGTCTCCCCATGCCTGCCTGGCTGCAGGGGACTCCAGCAGCAGCAGAGAAACACCCCCTAGGTGCACTGGCTTCACCTGTTACCCCATATTCACAGGCTCAGAGGTTGCCCCAGTCTTGCAGATACCACTGGATGATGTGACAAAGGGACAATACTTTGTTTTGGCCTTGGAGAAGATCAAATGTTTCTTAGTCTTTGAAGATTTTTTCCCATCAAAGCCTTGAAAGCTTGTTTGTCTCAAAGTTTTGTGGCCCCCATCCAGCTACTGGCTCCACGGAACAGCCCCTGGGTCTGGTTGTGGCACTGGAAGCCAGGACCTCTGGAATTGTGGAGGTTGTAGGACAGAAGGGGTAATGCAGAAAAGCCAGGTTCTCAGGAGGGCAGGAAGGAATGATGCTGCTTCTTGGGAACTACCCAAATACCACCACCCCTCAAGTGTGTGCCAGATAAATAATACTGAACAGAAGTTGCCATGTGCAGCTCACCAGCCTGAGGAACACTGTGTGCAGTCTGGGTACTCTACTCAAATCTCTCCAGAGAAAAACACAAGGCCTAATTAAAAATGATGGGCAATTAGGAAAGTCCTCCAGCTGGACTTTCTAAAGCACAAAGTAGGTGTTTGGTTTGTTTTTTTTTAAAGTAGAATAAGTAGATTTTAAGGAAAATCTCCTGGTCTTAGTCAAGCTGTCACATAACTGTGACATGTGAGACGTGCAGTGCTGTCACAATTCACCTACCACACGCTGTCAGTGCTGAATCTGTGCCATGTCTTGAGTGAAGATTAGCATCAAAAATGCTCTGTCTCCTCTGCCTAAGGTTGCACCAACCAGTGCTGACTGCACGTGTGCAATGAGCAGCACGACAGCATTTCTCCTGCAAATCATAAAGGTATTTTGGTAGAACAGCAGCAGGAAGGACCGTGCCACATTGTGGGTACCCAGCACCCCAGGTCTCTGCTTAAAGCAAAGGTGAGTGATTTACTCTGAGTAAAAGGGCTGGGGCAGGGAGTGTTTCCACTCTGCCCCATGCAGCAGCATCTGAGCACCCTCTGTGACCTCCACAGTGTGAACCCACAATTGCTCAACACCTGCCCTGGGGGATTTGAACTGTTTTCCTGAGTCTGTCCAAATAGGTCAGACCAGGAGCACGGCTGCACCACTCACCCTCTTACTTGCAAAAAATCTGTTTGGGGGATTCAGTTTATGAGATGGATTAAAGGAGTAAATTCATGTGCATCATCTCTAAGGTGATATCTTGCACAGAGCTGGTCAGCAGGACTCCTTCACCCCCCAGGACAGGGCTGAGCTGCTCACAGTACACGACCAATGCCTGCCCGGGCAGGGCTGGAGAATGAGCCTGCTCTGGTGAGGAGGGTTTAAGGTCTGTCATTCAAAACATGCTGTTATGGACTGCCTGTCTTGCAGGAGCACCCATGGGACTGTGCAATGATGGGGAAGATGAGGAAGCAAAGCCACACTGGAGCTCTCAGACAGAAGCTGGCAGTGAGTTGAGGACTGCACCACATACTGTCATCCTCCAAGGTATCCCTGGGCATCTTCCCAGCACAGCATCTTCCCAGCACAGGCACAAGTGGTGACCACTCCCCTCCACACACAGACACCCTTTGTCTGCCCACAGGCAGTCGTGTCCCAAAAAGCAGTGTTTTTGTTTCTTTATTTTTCTAATTTAATCTTTTCTTGCTTACACAGGAAAACAGCCAGTGAATACTGGTGAGAACAGTTTGAAAAGCAGCTCTGACATCATTCTGCAGGGTGCTGGTGCTTGCTGGTCTGCAGCAGCCTGCCAGGCTGCTCTGAATCCAGGCAGATTTCCCACGCTGACATGCTGTAGGGCACAAAACAACCATATAACAGTGACTAATGAGAAATGCTGCCCTTCTCCATGCAGAAATACTTGGGAAGGGAGAGGTTTCAGGGAAGTCACAGCCTTTTTGCCTGGGAAAAATGCTTTCTTTGACTTTACAAACTGGTCAGTGCAGGAACCTAGAGCTAGGTTTATTCCCCCATGAATATCCATCCCCCTCACCTCTCATATACACAGCTGCAGCATGCACAGAAGTTTGCTTTAATGGGGACTGAAAACCCTGATTCTGGCTTTAAAGCTCATGAAGACAGAAACTTCCTCGTGGGCAGCAAGGCATCGAGAGTTTAAGCTGTGGCAGATCAGCCTGTGCCTCTGACTTTGTTTATGTCAATAAGAGCAGAAATGTTGCACATCTCTGCAGGCCCAACCAAAGGAAAAAAATACTGCATCTAGTCATTCTGGCTCAGTTTGAGCCATTCTGGAATTGTGGTCGGAATCTTTTATAGCAGTCTTGAAAGGAGGGAGAGAAATCTGTAATTAAATCAATACATATGTAAACGAGCATCTGCCACAAAACCAGTTTAACTTCTCTGTGTTAAACATGTATTTCTGTGGATGTATTATTTCTGACATATTCTTTGTATGTAAGGGTGTCATTAGTTGTATTTTGGCCTGATTTAAGCAATTAGATGAGTCAAATCATTCTATGCCTTAGCAGGATTGTTTAAGCTGTTATGTTGGCTCTTGATGTGTGTTCTTGAGACTGCCTCCCAGCTGACAGCTAATTCTATGGTTTATGATTATTCAGAGCTAGGTTTGGGTAAATCATGCAGCTGATTGATAACCTGTCAGTGCTCAGGTTTTCACTGACCAAATGTGGTTGGATGTGAAACCAAGAGCCCTTCTTGCAAGATTGTATTTGGGTTTGGTTTGGTTTTTTCACCTCTGAGAGCCCTTCTGAAACCTCAGCCAAAACAATGGCTTCAGTAACTCCAGTGTAGTTAGAGGATGAGCATCACTTCTTCCTGAGGTGTACACTTATTTCTTCCTAAATTGGGAAATTCAGGCTTGGTCAGGAGGGGTGCTTGGTCTCACCTCGTTGCACACATTCTGGCTGCAGCAGGTTTTCACTACCTGTGCACAGTCCCCAGTGTCATTGGCTCAGGCAAATGCTGCAACTCTTCTCCCTCTTGCAGAGCTTTTCTTTTTATCTCCTGCTCTGTGTTGCTGCCACCACTGCAATGGAAGGACAGTGGGAGCAGTCCAAGCAGCAAAGGTCACCTCTGGCTGCTTTTGCATGGTCTAGCATGGAGATGATTAATGCTGTTGGAGGTGCTTTGCAGGCCTGAGGATGTACAGTGTGTTTGCACATCCACGATGAAGTTTGCCCCTGTTTTGTGAGTGGATTCATCATGCTGCTGGTGCTTGTGATGGAAACACGGTGCAGCTCCTGGGTGACAAATGCCATTCACAATACCAGGATGGTAGTTCCAGGAGACCCCATCCGGATGAGACTCATCTGCTGTCCAGATGAATGAGTGAGAAGATGCTCACTGATCCCAAAGGCTTTAACATTTGTCACTCTGCTGCTGCTGCTGCAGTCTTTGAACATTACATTTGCTGTATAGCCAGCAAAAGACACAAAAATAAGGAAGGGATTGAGGCAAGGAGTAAAAATGCTACTTTTTAACCTGGTGGTAAAACAAGAAGCTATTTGGAAAATATACTTGCAATGCAAAGCTGCTGGGTGCCTCAGGTGCAGTGCTTTGCATGTGCCTTAGTCCTCAAAAGGAGGCAGTGACAGACCTCGTGCAAACCAGCTCTTCTTCCAAAGCTCCCCCAGCTACCACTGCTTCCCAAGGAGCTGCACTGTGCCAGAGGTGCTGTCAACTGGTGCTGTGTGGGAATCAAACTTCTCAGCAGTTTTAGTTGACAAAGTGCTACATTCTGTACTGCATCAGTAAAACCAGTGAATTCCTACTGCTCAAGAACTGAAAACTGCAGAGCAGCTTGGCAAGGATCAGACAGATGGGTGGAATGAGGGAAAACAAGTGCTTCTGTTGCAGTGTGTAACCAAACTGTGGTGCTCCCAGCTCAGGGATCCTGTGAGGGCCAGCAAGATGCACAGGTCTCTCCTAAATGCATCTCTCTGGATGCAATGCCTGGTGTAGGAGGTAACAAACAAACTTTGATGAGCACAAGGTGCCTCCTTAATTTCTTTGGTTATCAGCTGCTCTTGGAGATGGGCACTATCTTCACTCTTAGTGATGGCTTTTATGCCCAGGGTCTCCCGAGCTCCATCTTGGCTGGTCTGGCATCATAATTCAACCCTCAGCCCACGTAATGGTGTGTGCTGAGCACCATGCAACCCTACCTTCCATCCTCAAATGATGTGTGAGAACCAAAACCAGCTGGGCAATGCTGCCAGTCCAGGTGAGCCCTTCTGTCCTGCCACCACCAAGCCCACAGCAATTCAGGAGTCACGTCTGCTGACTGCTGCTTGGCCATGATCACATCCCAGAGCTGCTGAGCTCGGTGTTCACCAAGGCTGTACTCTGGGCTGATGTATGAAATGCTTAAGGGCTCTTCATTAATTTTGCATGTTAATATCCCCAGGACAGCTATGTAATTTCAAGAGCATTTAATTTCCCATGCAGAGCTCTGGCCTTTTTTGCTACCTGAGGCATCACTTTATGAATGTCTTTCTGGCACCTTGCCACCAACAGAAGCCACCACATTGCAAAGGGTTGTAGTGGTGGCTGAAATTTCCTTTTTTTCCTTCTGGGCAGGAAAAGTTGACCCATCCCATGATCAACAGCTATCCACAGGCTACAGGGCTTTGGTGTTATCACTCTCTGACATGGAAAAGGGTCCCTGCATCAAGGTGGGCACAGCCTCTGGGAGCTGGCATGGCTCCATGATGTGTGTACCTGGTGGGTTTTAGCTTGCACACTTCAGTGTACACACAGCCTTGGCCTTGACCACCCCTTATGGGTAGAGATGGGTTTAGCTACAGATCCCCTGACATGGCTGAGAGCTCACAGGGCAGTGTGTCTGGGTGGGATCCCACGCCCCATTCTTCAGAGAGGGTATTGCAGCTTCACTTCAGTGGGGCTGTTAATAAAAGAAGTTAGTTATTTTAGGAGGTTTGTAGAAGAAGGAACACTGGTGTTTGTGGCTGTGACCAAACAGAACCTGGAGAACCTGGCCTGGATTTCAGCAGGACAGTGTTTGGCAGCTTCTGAAAGAGATCCCCATTGTCTGGTGTTAATCAGATATGACCTTTCCACATTGGTCCTTTCAAGCTCCATCCATCCTTGCCATGCAGGAAGGAAAAGCTGCTTTATATCTCCCTTTGAGGTATGTGAAGGAGGGTGACACAAAACATTTGCAGTAGCATTTGGAGACCAGGGCTCATTCTTAGAGACCCAGATCACGTGCTCCTACCCTCTAGGGCAAGCTCAGTGGTTTTTCTGGCAATAGCAGACTAAGAGGTCATTTCTACCACTAAACTCTTCTGAGGATGTTTTCAGCAGCAGGCAGTGCTCAGAAGGATGATCCTGGTAAACATTAGAAGCACATTGTGTAATTGCCTGGTTTTGTGGTTCACTGCAGTTTTTCATGGGTGGGCTCTGTGGTATCAACCTACTTTCAGTTCCACTGATGCTCTTGCTTTGCAAAACTAAAGAGACTGAGTCCCCTTTACAAAGATCCTGACAACCACCCCAGGGGTTGCAGGCTCTGCTTCCACAAGCCTCAGGAAATTTGCCTTCCTGCACCAAACCCAAGCTGTCACTTAGAAACTGTCTCTGCATTGTGTGGCACTGCCACAGACCTTCACGGGCTGGGGGGCCTGTAAGTAGAGCTGGGAGGTGTGTGTGTGTGGCAGTGCTGAGACTGTGTAGCCCTGTGCAAGAACTGGCTGCAGAGATTCTAATCAGCTCTTTAATTAGTCAGGAGGGTCACTGACCATTCACTGTAAGCCAGGGAGGGCAGTGATGCTCCTCAGGAGCTGCACTGAAGAATGAGAAGCAAAAGGGGTTGTGGGAGGGCTGGGAACTTTTGATGTGTTGACCTTGACTGACTGACAGATGCTCAATCAGCTGCTCTCTCACTCCCCCTCCTCAAGAAGACAGAGGGAGAAGATGGAAAAGCTCATGGGTCAAGGTAAGGCTCACTCACCATTTGCCACCACAGGCAAAACAGATTCAATCTGTGGAAAAAAAAAAAAAAGGATGTGTTAATCCTGCATCTTGAGATACTGAAATAATAATGCTCTGAAGATTAGAGTTAGCATAGTGACTTTTGCTGTATCTACCTAATATATTTTGCTCTTTCCATCTCTGGATCATTACTCATCCCAGCAATAGCATTGTCTCATTTCACCAGTGATGAAATTGAAACCAGTTGACTTATCTAAGGTATCATAAGCAATCAGACATAGGCAGCAAGAGAAAACCAGAGTCCTGCCTTCCAGATCTTCCCAGCTATTTTCCCAGGTGGTGAAGGCAACAGGCTCCAAATCCCAGCTGGCTCCTGGCTCTAGCAGAGGGTGGCAAGGCTGATGCTGAGTGAGCCAGGTGGGATGTCCTCTGGGTTTGCTTTCCTTTCTCTCAAACCACTTAGAGCTGTTTTCAGTGCTGTTTCCCCAGCCTACTGTCACATGGCTGACAACAGTCAAGTTACGTGGGTAGATTTTCTTGTGGCTTAGCAAAAGGGAGATAGTTTCTTGACAGCTGATTTCATCTTCCCCTCCTTGAATACTGGGGGAAATTGTCCTTTTTTTCTGGGTGTTTTCCCTGAACAGGGTGTTTGGGGTTTTTCTCTCACTGTATTTTGCAGCAACTGGCCATTTCACCATGCAAACCTCTCTGACTGCATCACATCTGTGTAATAGTTCCCTCCAGGTGAGCTGGGGCTTTTTTAGGCCAGAGTTTTTCCACTTTAAAATAAACGTAGTTTACCTGCTAAGAGGGAATTACAACTTCTGGGGTTTAGTGACTCATTCAAGTGAGTGAGAAGTGTGTCCCCCAATAGCCTGGGCTTGTGAGGAGCTGCTCTGGAAAGAAAAAGGTGTACCCTGAGCAGCATTTGCTTGTCTCCAGTCCAGCTTTCATCAGCTGCTGTGGTGGCATAGGCAGGGTCCAAGGGGAGGTGGGGATGGCTGCCAGGGTTTCTAGCTGAGCCTGGACATCAGCAGGGAAGCTGAAATCCTATGGGTCTGCAATCTGATGTCACGACCTGTCCCCTGGACTCAGTACTAGCACCCACCCAGGAGGTGCATAACTCTTTGTCCAATTTATTATACAGAAGTTTGAAGGAGTCTTTTCCAGACAAAGTTTGTTTTGCTTGTGTGACCTGATCCTGGGGGATCTACATGTGGATAATCACCTTAATTTTTTTGGTTTAACCTCATCCCCTCCTAAACCAAAATGCTTGAACAAGCCACATTTTCCAGGAGCTTTGGAAACCCATAAGGATGAAGACATCCAACACTCAGCATGCTTCCCACAGGGTTTCCAGCCACCAACCACATCACAACCCACAGGAGCCAGAGCAGAGCTCCCTCACCACGAAGTAAGAGGGGCCAGAGCTGGGTGTGGTGCTCCTAGCACAGCAGGCACCCTGTATCTGCCCTCTGGGTGCATCCCTGGCCTCTGTGGTAAATGTGAGATGAGCTGAGGTCTCTCCACACACTGCAAACAGGCTGCAAGCTCCAAGAAGTGCCGTGTGTCTGCCAGTAACAGTGACTTGTACCTAGAAACTGCAGTGGATTTGCTTCCAGAATCAGTGGGATGCAGAGACTGGGGCTGCAGCATCTTCTGCTGTCATGGCCCTGGAAGGATAAGAGATGCCCTTATTTGCATGTCAGGGCTGTGGTTCACCCAGGCTGGAGCCACTTCTTTGAAATGCCTCTTCTCCAGGCTGCAAAGGTCAGGGGGGAATGCTGCAGATGACTTTTCCAGTGTCGTGCCATCACCAGTCACTGTTCATGGTCACATCTGTTAACCTCATTACTCAGTTTTGAGCGTGCAACACCCTTTGCAGAAAGGATGCTTAGCATAGGCAGCTCAGCTGGGTGTTTGGAAACCTCCATCTCTCTGGGAAGTGACCAAAAAAAAATTCAGAGCAGGTCTTCCTGGTGACAAGTGTGCCTGGCTGTGATGGGAATGGTGTGCAAGAGGGCAGGCAACTCAAGCTGCAACGCAGCCTTTTGCCACTGGCACCTCTGTTGAAAAAGAAATATCTGCCTGGGGAAAATGTGTTTATTTGTGGAACAGCTCATCTACACAGCCACCCTGGTTTTAACCTTCTTGCCTTTTAGAAACATCTTAAAAACCCTCATGTTAATGCTGCAGCACTGCCATGGGAAGTCTCCATCCTCCATCTGCTGCACCCTCAGAGCACTGTGTGGAGAGGCAGTCCTTGACTTCCAAGATGCAAGCTTGACACTTGTCATCCATTTTCCTCTGCAGAAACCCTCTGAGCTGCTGGGACTGCTGGTGTGGAGCTGGGAGTTTGAGGCTGTGGTGTTCCCAGCAGTTCTGACCCACCAGCTACGTCCAGCTGTAGAGGTCCTGCATGTGCAGTGTGTGCTGGAACTGCTGTGAAAGAAAGCAAAAGAGAAAATGCTGATGTTTTTCAACACTCCCACTTATCACACTCAGCTGCCTCTGCACTATTCAGACATCAGCTTAGTAAGGGGCAAGTTGGGGTTGAGGTACCTGTATTGTCCCTGTTCTTATGGCTGGGTGTCTCCCTTGATCTCTGCAGCTGAAGCTCCTTGGCTCTTCAGTGCTGAAAAGCTGCCCCAGTGGCCAGGATTTAGTCTGGAAGGATCCTTCCCATGCTAGCAGAATGTTTCCACAGAACTAGGGGTGTCTCTTCTATTTCCACTTCTGCATATGTTGTTTCCTTTAACTTTTACTAGTGAGGTGACACTTGATCTTGCTGCTCAGGTCTCTGTGCACAGGCAGTATAAAAGAGGTGCCATCCACCCCTGCCTGGAGGTTGTCCATGTGGCAGTCAGTGAAACCAACCAAATGGGGTCAGATCTCAGCCCAGACCCAGGCTTTGCACCACCTCTGGTGGTGGCATGGGAGCTGCCAGGCTGGCTTGAGGCTGTCACTCCCTCTTCCTCCCTGTGGCTGCCAGCACGTTGGCTGAGCACACTCTAAACCAGACATGGGCTCTGCACTGGCCCTGCTCCTGTGGGCTATGGGCAAAGCAAAGGTGGACAGACCTTGAGGAGACAGCCACCAGCCACAGGGCTCAGCTTGCTTGGACGTGCAGAGGAAAGCCTGGAGCTGGGCCCTGTTCAGATGGAGAAATTCCTGGAACATCAGTGCTTTGGGGATGCTGGACTTGCTCTCTCCTTGAAGCAGGTCTTGTCCCTGGCCTGAGCACTGAGAACGTTACTATGTCAGCAGCAGCTTCTGCAGCTTTAGTTTGTTCTCCCCACGAAGCTCGATGACCTGAGGACCAGCCCCAGCCATGCCCACATCCCCAGGGTGTGGGGAGGGGAGGCTGCCTGCGTGCTTGGCTGTAGGACTACTCTGGCATCACTTGCAGCATCAAAACCCAACATCACATCCCAGCACCACATCCCAGCACCACATCCTAGCACAGGGACCTTTCATTTTTAGCAAAAACTCTCAACGTGACTGTGTGGAGGGGGATGGACAGGGCAAGGAGGGGAGGCAGTGCAGTCAGTACATAACAGAGTTGGTTTAGTGTCTGCTGCCTGCTCTGTCTCTTGCAGTCTCATGGGGATTTCATGATGGATTTGTTACCAAGATGACATCCCATTACTCGGACCTTGGCCCAGGAGCAAACTATGGCTGGGGCTGCTGCAAAGCAGCTGGTCAGGGTGAGCATTCACACCATCATTCTGCAGCAGGGCTGGCACTGTGCAGGGAAAGGCTCCTCGTGTTGCCTCCTGCCATTGCCAGCAGCATCATTCTTGCTCACCTTGGGGCTGTGAGTGACCCCAAGGGGGTTCCAGTGATCCTGAGGTCAGGATCAGCACAACATCCCAGGGGTTTCAAGGGTCAACAGAGAGGGGAGAAATTAAAGCAGTAAAGAGCCATGAAGGTGGTTCTCCTAGTGCTGAAGAAAACCCTATGATGAGAGTTTTATGGAGGTCAGTGTGCATTAGGTTTTGAAAAAGATGAGCAGTTTGAGTTAATATTGCCTTGGCAGGGGAATTGTGGTTTAATGCAGGAGAAAAAGGCAGAAGATTAAATCAGTGGCTGCCAAATCAACCCTGGGAGATTGCCCATCTCTTGATAATGCCCAATCAGGATCCTGAGAATTTGCCACGAGATGTGTCAGTGCCACGCAGCCCTGGTGAGATAACCAGGCACGGCCAGCCCAGGGCTCAGCCAGCACAAGGGCTCACTGCAAACTCCTGGCTAGAGAGGAAAAGGCTGTGCAACACAGCAGCTTATCCAGCTTGTGTCACCATGACAGAATCCACCCAAAGTCCTCAGGCTGCCATGCATCCCAGCACTGCACGTGGCATCACCTCCTGATCTTCAGCCAAGAGCTGTGGAACCCTCCTTAGGGTGCAATGCAAACCTTGACTTATGGGTATGTCCAACCTGTGTGGCCGGGGACCCTTGTACACAATGGCAGGTGAGGGCTGGGCTGCTCCACCATGGCAAAGCTGGGTTTGGCCCCATGGAACTCATCTAGGGCTTGGCACTGGCTATGTAGTGGCTGCCAGAGATTCAGCCCCACGGGGCAGGGGGGGAATGGCAGCCTCCTCACTCTCCTTCCGAGGCTTTTGTTTTGTTTGCAAGCCCCACGCATATGAACAACAAGCAGTCCTGTCCTGACGGGGCGGGCAGGGGAGGAAGGGGGGGATGCAAAGGCGATGCTGGGACCCTCCCCACCCACCCCACCGCGCTGTGCCGTGGGAGGGAACCGAAAGTGTCAGCAGCCCCGCAGCCTCCTGCGGGTTTTGCTTTTCTCCTCTCCTCCCCTTGCCTTTCACAACATGAAAGGGCAGAGCCTGGCTGGGGAGTTTCACT
>JANHGL010009973.1:0-31039 GCA_024611195.1 Ceyx melanurus | reverse complement strand
CCTGCTCTGGCAGGGGGGTTGGACTAGATGATCTTCTAGGTCCCTTCCAACCCCTAACATTCTGTGATTCTGTGAATTCAAGCAGCCCACGAGTGCCCCTGCTCCCATGGGGGACACAGAGCAGCTTTGTGTCTGGGCAGGAGCAGAGCAGTGCTGCAGAGGAGACTGGCCATGTTCCCCGGGAGCTGAGCAGTGGCCCACCTGGCAGGGCATCACATCCCAGCTGCAATTGCTGGGCTGTTCCACAGGGACCTTTGCCTTGGGAAGAGTCTGTGCTGGTCCTGCCCTTGTCAGGAGAGTGTCCTGGCCTGGTGTGAGCAGAAGGGAGATGAGGTGCAATCCAGCCTTGCTTTGCTTTTTTAAATGCTCCGAAGCAAAGGCAAAGGGAGGAACAGAGCTCTTGGTGGGCAGCTGTGAGGGTCTTTTGAGGAGGCACCAACATGAGCAGGGTAGAAAATCTCATTTGTTCTCAAATAGCAGCAATTGAAATTACTTTTCCTTGAGGCTAGCACAGAAACCCCCGTGGCAAGGCTGTGGGTCTGGTTGGCCCCTGCTGGTTCCTGTTCCCTTCTTGGGCAGCCCATGGTGGTGCTGCTGGTTTGGAAGTGTGCTCCAGACTGTGGTCACTCTTCTGTTCACAGTGTCTTTTGGTGCTGCCTGTGTAAAATGATGCAGAGGAAACCCAGCAACTGCTCTGTTGAGAGATTTTCAATCTGGCCTAGCCATAAATCAAGCTCCCACACCAAGGAGAGTGAGCTCTAGGAGCAGGGCCTGGGCAGAGCCCAGTTACTGTTGGGCAGAGCTTGGCAAAGGCAGAGCCCAAGCATGGCAGTGAGGCAGAGCCGGGGGGGGGGAGGCTTGAACCCCTCTGCCCAACAAGGTGCCTGCCCTGGGGGGCTGTCCACAGGCGACTAAAGCTCCTGGGACCATCAAACCCCTCTAACAAAGCCCTTGCGCTTAGTGCACATAACCACAAAAGAAAATTGCGGTGTTTGTGGTGATTGCTGTTAAATGAGCAGCGGTGTTCGTGGTAATTGGTGTTAAATGGTCAGCGGCTGGTGTGCCTCAGGCAACGAGCTAAACCCTTTGATACAAGGGGGGAGCAGAGATGAAGCCCCCGAGGCCCTTACTTAGTCCCCAATTCCCCGTCAGTTCGTCTGGGGAGAGACAAGAGGCTGAGAAGCCCCAGGTCGGAAAGCCGGCGGCTGCACACACCTCGTCAGGCAGCGGCTCTCCTGACGGGGAAGAAGCAGGAGGACGGATGGTTCAGGTGCAGGAGAACAGATGGTTTAGGTGCAGGAGGAAAGGGCGAAGCTCTGGTTTCTAAGCTCCCCGCCGGAATAGGCAGCTCGGGCAGGCTCGGAGAGCTGCCTTCCCGAGCTGGAGTCTCTCTCTCTGCCTTTGTACTCGCCTGACAATACAGGCATAAAAATAACCAGGCTGCCTTTGCAGAGAGATAAAAGCGAAGTTTGCCTTTTGTGTCTCTCTGGGCAGTGGGACAGCAGCACCAATGGAGCTGTGTGGACATGACACATGGGAATTTCTGACATATCTTTTCCCACTCTGACCTTGACAGGCACAATAAAAAGGGGCTTTGCTGCTCATGCTCAGCCACTCATCCTATCGCCAAGGTTAGTAATAAAGAGCATGTCTGTGTGCACGCTTGTTCTCTGCTACTAACCCACTGCAGGGCGGATGACTCCAGTGGGACAGGGGAGGGTGGGACAGACCTGCATCAAGAGCATTTTTGTGAAGATCTTCACACTTTGTCAGGTTGCTGGCTACCAACAGTGGCTGCTTTCGTGGTCGCTGAGGCATTTCCAAGCTCTGCTGTTAGATGGCTATTAGAAAGCACTACCATAAAAATGCTTTTCGAAGAAGCTGGCATAAAGAACTTCTAGAAGAGGTCTTCTGGGGGATAATACTTCCAGTCTTGCTTTAATCTCCCTGCAATAGTCCTCTGCAAAACAGACCCAGGTCTTCACAGAGGTTTCATATGGGGTATCAGGGCTCCAAAAAGAGCTCTAGAGCTGTAATAGGTTTGAGTTGCGTTTATCAAGAAACTGGTGGTGTTGACAATCTCTGGTGACACCTAAAATGCGAATGTGGATTTTGATACCAACATGATACAGCTCAACCAGATGGAACTCACGGTGCAGGGCTGGTAGCAGCAGAAGGGAAAGTGTTTGGTAATTGTCTCATTATAGTTATTATTAACTAGTATTGTTGGTCCTGCCTTCTCTCATTCTCTAAAATTAAAATGTTTGGTGACCACGTTTCTCTCTGTTTGCAGCCCAGCAGCAGGTGTTCTCCTCATGCACTAACTCCTTGTCCCTTCCCTCTTTTCAGCATTCAGGTGTCTTTCAGTCTTCCTTTTCTACTGCCAAGTCTTCCTCCAGCTGGGCAAGATGTCTATGCTGGACATGAGTGAGTTTGGGGAGGCTGCTGAATACCTCCGGAAAAGCTACACGGAGCAGCTGAAGCTTCAGACAATCCCATTCGATGGTAAGATCCTGAGGCAGCTCTCAGCACAGCTCTATGTGTGTGCCCCAAGCCAGCTCCTTGGACATGCCTGTCTTTGGAGACCATCCCCATCCCTTTCCCTGTGCTGCTCCTCATGGTATCATGGACACTGCGGAATTTCCCCCACCCCTCTAGAGGACAGGATGCTCTCAGAAATAGGAAAAGCAGGTTTTTTATTTCCCCTTGTTTGCTATAGTTCTAGTGGAGGTGGCCCTTCATCTCCCTTTACCCTGAGGGGCAGGAGGACTGGGGCAGATCAGCTGAGGAACGAGTGCCAAAGTTTTCTCCATCTCTGTTTTTTTTTATTTTGGAGGTGCCCACTCTTCCCAGCCACCCGACTGTACCACTGCTCAACATGCTTGGGCTCCAAAGGCCCAACTTATTCCTCTTGGTTCAGCAAATGAGGACAGTTTTGCTTCCTCTCACTGTCCTTTCTTTCGTGACAGTCCGAGTGCAAGCACATGTGAAGCAGCAGGCTTCTATCAGGCTAAAAGCTGACCCCAGCAAAGTAAACAGCTGCTAAACATGATGAAGGCAAAGAAATCCCAGCTCCCGTGACCAAGAACATAGAAAGGAATAAGCACTGTCAGACTGCATTGATGTGGCTTTCAGCTGACAGTTTCAAATGGTTTCCTACATTTCTACCTGTTTTGTGTCTCCTTTCCAGGAAAGAAACGAGCTTGGATCCCAGATGAGAAAGAAGCTTATATTGAAGTGGAAATCAAAGAAAGCTCTGGTGGCAAAGTCACTGTGGAAACCAAAAATAAGGAAGTAAGCAAAATACCTTTCCTTTTCCAAGGGAGAGCAAGTGTACATAGAGCTGGGATATGTGTGACCCGATCCTGTCTGAAACTAACCCAGCTCTTGCTGATAACCCTGCGACATTCAGCCATCAGTCATGCCCCGAGGGGACACACACTGCAGTGTCAGGACACGTAGGCCAATTACTTGCCAAGAGAGGAAGAGGTTCAGCCATCCCCCCCATCTAGTGCTTGCTGTCAAACACCGGTTTCCATGTGAGACAGACAAGAGGGGGATACTGGGTCTGGCCCAGCACAGCTCCTGGCCGTGGGAGGAAGGGTTGCCCAAAGGGTGCCCCTGTCCCAGCACAGCCCTTCCCAATGCTGAACTGCTACCTGGCTCATCTGGGAGCCTGAGACAAGAGGTAAGGGGCCAGTTGGCCTTCTCCTTTTAGCCGGGATTTGCAGCAGTGAGCAACGCTGTTGGGAGAACAGGAGCTGGGCAAAGGGGTAGGACCAATTATGTCTGGTGGTGAGGCTACAGCAGTGGGAGGGAGGCAAAGCAAGAAAGGATCAGCTGGCATTTGTGGGGTAATATCCAGTACAAATAGCTCCAAAATAATTTAATTAATATCTCTTTCTTGGCTATGGGAACTGGGTGGCCCTGCAATTTCACTGCAATGCATAGACTCTCACCAGTGTAAAACTGGGGGAAAGAACAAGGACCTGACTGGGCAGTAAATTGTAGATGTGATTATTTGCACTTATTGGCCAGTCAGCCAAGCACTGAGAAGTGCTCCTATCTGCCAAATAATAATAATAAAAAAAAAAAGTATTTGCCTTTGAAAAGTGGCAAGGCTTTGAAAGTATATTTGTCTGAAACTGGGAAAAGAAGTAAATTAATTTATCCTGTCAAAAATAAAAGTTACTGGGGAGAGGGTATAAATTTAGATAATTTATTGTGATGTTTAAAAGATCTTCAGCTTCTTGCGAACAAAGTGGTTTCCAAACTTTTTTCTGTGTTATTTTTTTAATCTGATTTACAAAATCTGAAACCACATCCCTGAATCAGCATTTCCAGCAGAAACAGTTCCAGGAAACCTAACCCCACCCTTACTCTGCTATCTATCCTCTTGTTTTTAACACCAGGTACTTCATATTCACCTGTAAAATCAAAAACCCTAGAGAAGCCTCTTTGAAAGGTTTCAATTAGTCTTCATTAATGAGACCATCTGCTAAATCCAGCTTCCTCCATTCAGGCCAGAGAGGGTTTCCCAGTACTTAAATAGATCTTGTTAGAAGGGATGGGATACAGGTGTAATCTGTTTGCCTAGATAACCGGGGATCTCGAGTGAAAGGCCATACTGCTGTGGGGTTTTAGGCTGTGAGGAAGAGCTCAGGACAGGGTGTTAATCATGTTGTTCATGTGAGCATCTTGGTGTCTCTCTAACTTGGACCCTTTCTGTCAGGCTTGGCCACAGCCTGTCTCCCTGAGGAAGGAATGGGGCTGGGCTTTGTGGCCAGGGAGCTAGTGGGGCTCCCCTATGCCCATCACCCCAGAATGGAGGCCAACACTATCAGTAGGACAACAGGCACAAGGCCAGGGTTGTCCCTGTCATGGGACTATCAGTATGTCTGCCTACCTCGTGGGTTTTGGGGAAGAGGATGTTCAGTGGGAGATAGGGTCCCTCTGACATGTCACTCCTTCTCTGGCAGACGCGGGTGGTGAAGGAGGATGATGTGCAGCCCATGAACCCCCCCAAGTTTGACATGATTGAGGACATGGCCATGCTGACGCACCTCAACGAGGCCTCAGTGCTCTATAACCTGAAGCGCCGCTACTCCCACTGGATGATCTATGTAAGCTGACAGCACCCATGGGAATCGGGTTCACTCCATTGGATGGGGAGGTGAAGGTGGTGTTGGGGCACCCCCATCCCTCACCCACCCCTTTTCCCCTTACAGACCTACTCAGGGCTCTTCTGTGTCACCATCAACCCCTACAAGTGGCTGCCTGTCTACACCGCGCCAGTGGTGGCTGCCTACAAGGGCAAGCGTCGCTCTGAGGCCCCCCCCCACATCTACTCCATTGCTGACAATGCCTACAACGACATGCTGCGCAGTAAGCCCTTGCCTCGGGGACCTCCATCCTGGGGGAGCCTGGGCTCAGGGAGCGGGGTTGAGGTGGGTGGCACTGGCCTAAATACCCACTCCTTCTCTTCCAGACCGTGAAAACCAGTCCATGCTCATCACGTAAGTGCCCCTCCACACCCTCCCCCTACCCTGGTGTGAGCAGCCAAAGCCCCCCATGCTGTGGTCCTGGGGGAGCCCTGGGGTGGCACCCCATGCCCCAGGAGGGCCCCCTGGTCCACATCCCACCCCTGCCCCAGCAGCTGTCACACCCCTGTCTCTTCCTGCCGTGCCAGGTGACAAAGCCCCACGGAGGCCTGGTGGGCAGCTCCCCCACACCCTGACAGCTGTGGGAGCTGCCATGGGGTCCCCCAACTGCCCTTGTCCCCCCTTGCAGAGCCAGGGGGAAGGAGAGATGGAGGCCAAAGCCAGAGGGAGATGGTGATGGCCAGAGGGGTGGTGGTGGGGGAGGAGGGTGACGTGGGAGGGTGTAGGCCAGGTTGATTTCAAGTGACATATAGATAAGTGCTATATAAAGGACTCTAAAGGACCCTATGCCGCTGCCAGGAGCCACGGACATTTTTAGCCTCGACCATAGCCTAATTAGGAAAGGCAGGGATTGCAGAGAGATGTTTGGCGTGTGTCTGGTGGCTTTACTCCTCAGCTCCCCCCTGGCTCTTTGTGATCTGGGATTACAATGGGAGAGCAGCTAACTATAGGGATGACCTCAGTGGGGCCCACTGGCCACCCACACCAGGCATGCCGTCCCCCATGCTTGCCTGGGCAGGACTGACACCACTACCATCTCCAAGGCTCCCCAGCAAAGCAGGGCGTGCTGAAACTACCCAAGCAGGAGCCAGCAAGAATGGGTCCTGGCTGATCCCAGACAGCTGAAGCCCTGGGGCCAGGGCCATATAGCCTTGGTGGGCGCCAGCACCTCCCACCATCTCTGCGGAGGGCAGCTGACCCCCCACGGCACCTTCCAGGAGGATGGCAGGGCCTGGGCTTGCAGCTGGAGGACACGGCAAGGATGGAGTTGGGTTTTGCTCCAAAGACAAACCCCAAAGCCAAGCACGTACACCCCCAGGCTGAAAGGGCTCGATGGTGCCAGCCTCCCCATCCTACCCTTTGTGTGTTTCCTTCCTGGTATGATGAGTAGGTCCGTAGGGTCTCTGTGTGAAGTTTTGCCTGTTCTTTGCCTCATGTCCTTGATCTGTGTATTTCTGTTACTCTAAGCGGAGAATCTGGTGCTGGTAAGACTGTAAACACCAAGCGAGTCATTCAGTACTTTGCCATTGTCGCAGCCTTGGGCGACACACCGGGCAAGAAATTAGTAAGACCCTCTTTTGAAACAAATTCTTGCTGTTTTCTTCCTTTCATTATTATTTTTATCCCCCTTTCCCTCTTTCTTCTTCTTTATACTCTTTTTTTTGTTGTTGTTTTGGTTTGGTTTTTTCTTCCCCTGATTTTTTGCATTTGGAAGCGTGTTTTGGTCTGACCCACCCAGGACTTGGCTTTTCCCTGACTTTTGAACAAGCAAGGCTTGAAATCATTCTGCTCAAGGGGGAATAGAATTTTTTTTTTATTTTTTTTTTTTTTTTTATGTGGTTGCTCAATCTGTGCAGCCTGGAAGAGGTGCTTTAGATGCCCTCTTTATCTTCTTCTCCACCTTTAACACCTCACAGATCTTCTTAAGGAGCATTAAAAGAACGGAGTAAACCTGCTATTTCCCACCTTGCCTCTTTTAAGCCTTGCTTTTCACCCTCTTCTTTTTTACTCCTCTTGTTCATTTTGACCCGTTTCTACCTTCTGCTTTTCTTCCTCTTGTTTTGATTCTTGCATTTCTTTGGTGCTGGTTATTTTTGAGCTGCCCTTGCAATTGCTTCTTTCTTCCTGCTACATTGAGGCTTTTTCCCTGATAGAAGCAAACTGACTGCTTTAGGTGTCAGACAAGCAACACTTCAGCATTATTTTCTTTACTCTTCTTTTGGTTTGGATTTAACTATTCTTGCTTTTTTTGATGCATTTCTTTATTTTCTTCAGCTAATCTATTTAACAACTTTTTTGGCATCTCTTACAAAATTTAATCCTCCTATTTTTTTTTTCTTGGACTTTTTTGGCACTAAATGGTCATGCCCTGCTTTTCTGACCATGCTTCTTGTGGTTCTTGCCTGGCTTTTCTGGATTTCTAAAGACAATTTTCTTTCCTTTCTCTAGGCAGCTCTTGCCACTAAAACTGGGGTAAGTGTTGTAGACTCCTAATCTTTGAGGACAAAGTTGTGCTGCACCACAGAGCTATGGTGGGGTGATGAGGAATGGAATGCTTGTGGGGGAGGGATACTCAGCCTTGGGTCTGCCCCAGCACCTGGGCAGCATTTAGTTCTCCACTTGCCTTGGTATCTCCCACCTTCCCATTGTTTGAAGCTTTGTTGTTTCATCTCTGAGTTTCTACCTTTCTGACTCCAGCCTCTCCTTGAAAGGATCATTACTCTTCAAATGCTCATTTCTAACCAGCAGAGATTGTGTCCCAGAGTGCCTGGGGATGGTGTGCACTCCTCCAAAGATCCAGTGAAACTTCAATTCTCTGAGCCATTAGTGCCCTCCCCCCAGCACCATTAGTGCCCTCCCCCCAGCTTCAAAGGTCAGCTGAGAGGCAAAGAACTCTGGCTGCACACCAGGGCCCTGATGATGCCTGGACATGCCAACCTCTGCAAAGACTTGAACTGGCTTGTCACACCACGCTGCAGGCAGCTGATGTCCTCCTGGGGTGTGTTTCTGAGGTTCTTGCTTAACTCCAAGGAAACAAATGTGTGCTTTCAGAAATCCAGCAAAGGTTGAGTGACTGGTGCTCCCAGCACCCCAAAGGCCCAGCAGCTCAGCCACATGTCTGGCCTTCAGTTTCCCTGAGCACTGAGGGACAGCCTTTAGCACATCCTTGATTGGGGGATGCTCATTAACACGTGAGTCTCAGACCACTCAGGCAAACTTACTAAGAGCCAGGGGGTCTGGTTCTGTGGGTCCTGGGGCAGCCCCCATTGAACCTCACAGGGCAGGCAATTTTAGATCAGGCTGAATTTAAAGCTGGCAGATTAAATGATATTCAAATGACAGTTTGTTAGTAAAGCTGGGGCTCACAATGGCTCCCTGACCCCCTTGCCCTTCACACCCCTGGAGCTGCAGAGGTAAGGAGCAGTTGTGGGCCCAGCGGTGCAAAGACAGTGAAGCTCTTGGTGGGAAGAAGCAAAAACTGATGTTTGCTTTTCTTGGAAAGTAACCTATGGAACCTAAGGAAAGACCTATGTTCCGTAATGTGTCAGAGCATGGGCAAAAGCTCTCATGAAAAATCCTGTAGGTGTCTGTGCCACCAAGCTCTACTACTGTTGTCAAACACCACTATGCTTCCTGAGGCTTGGTGTGAGTCTCTTGCTTCTCTCCTCAAATTCCTGTCCTGCTTTGCCTGCATTAGATAGAGGTGGTCTCTTTATCTTTGAACCGTGCATGTGAAACTTGAATGGAAAAACAAGGTTAGAGGAAGATTATTCCTGGGGCTTGCTCAGGAAGCCCCGATAAGTTCAGTAGGTCACTCCAGCTGGGACCTGTGATGTGTTCCCATCACACTGTGACCCTGCTGTGGTGGTGTTGGTGTAGATCAAGCCTGCTTTCTGGATCTCTCCTTTTGCAAAGTGCTGCATGTGGAACCTTGCAAGATCTGAGTTTAGTGGAAGAGGAAAAGCCTGTCAGGGTCAAAAAGCCTGAAGCTTTTCAAAATGTTGTGGTGACAATTCACGTTTGTTCTTGGATTGCATATTGTGGTGGCCTAAGAAAGAGGCCAGGGCCTGACGTGTGCATAGGGGACAGCAGCCTGGATTTTCAAAGGGACCAGTTTAGGCAAGGAGAAGCCCACAGAGAGCACCTAGCTCTGCTGACCCCTAAACCAAGCTGTATTGCCTTATGAGACAAGGAGATGGCTCGAGAGGTTCTTGCAGACAGCCCAGGAGCATAGCAGGCAGCAGGTAGAAGGAACTCCAAGATCTGTTTCTGTGTCGTTGGTAATGAAGCCCCCGGTGCTGTGTAGGAGCTGACACCTCCTTTGGTTTTGTTTTCCAGGGCACCCTCGAAGATCAAATCATTGAGGCTAACCCAGCTATGGAAGCTTTTGGCAATGCCAAAACCATAAGAAATGACAACTCCTCACGGTTTGTAAGTATCTGAGGTGGACATGAGCTGTCCTGGGAGTTGAATGTGGCACTTGTGGCACTGTGCTTTTGTATGGTGTGGGAAGCTCACTCTGCTTCGTGGTGGGACCAGACTGCTGAGGCCACCCTTTTTCTGGTGACATCAGTGCGCTAAATGGTGCACTGGTGAGAGTGAATCACCCTGGTGTCACAGCCTGTGGCTGGAGAAAAGGCCCTTCCAGAAGCAGTAAGCACAGTCTGGAATGCTGGAGGTGGGATGGACAGAGGTTCCCCTTCCAAGGAGAAGCACCTTTTTTGCTAAGTCCAGCCTGGGTCTGCTGTGGGGTGCAGTGCCTGTCAGCCATGGGTGCCTTTTATGCCTGTTCTTGTGTCTTGGAGGGAGAGGGGACACTCCTGGGTGGGATTCCTCCCACTGCAGAGTAGGAGGCTGTGGGCAGTTTCGGTGTTACACTGCCCTGCAGATGTGCTTAGCTTTAAGAACAGCCCTGGGGCCAAGGATTTATCTGCTGGAAGTGGAATATCTACATGTCAAGTGTCTTATGCTGGAGGTGACTCTGTCTGACCATCTGCATGTTACAAAACAGAAAAGTTCACCCACCTACCCCTGGCAGAGCCCAGTAATTTGTCTGGCATCAGCAGAAGCCTAAGAAGTGGGAAATTGCTAGTGTCTTGTAGTTGTCTAAGGTTTCTGGGTGCTGTTCAGAGTTGTACCTGTGTAGCCAAGCCCAACACTTAACTCCTACATGTGTTTTCAGGGCAAGTTTATCCGGATCCATTTTGGCCCCTCAGGGAAGTTGGCCTCTGCAGACATTGACATCTGTGAGTAAACGTGTGGAAGTGTTGGGGAGAGAGTTCAGCTCACTGCGAGTGCCAGTGCTGGGGCATCTCCAGGAGAGAACAAGTCCTTCTCTAACCATCTCTGCCCTGTTTGATTCTAGATCTTCTGGAAAAATCAAGAGTGATTTTCCAGCAACCCAAAGAGCGAAGCTACCACATCTACTACCAGATCCTCTCTGGGAAGAAACCAGAGCTGCAAGGTAAGGCAGTTGAAGCCATGGCATAGCCTTTATAGCAGGATGGCCTGAAAACAGCCACTAAGAGCTCTGTTGTCAGATTTGAGGTCCACAGGGAAAGGGCAAACCCAGCTCCCCATGCAGGCACTGCCCTTGACTGCTTTGCTAGCTATGCAGAATCAGATTTGGATTGGAAAGGATTTCAAGAGGTCATCTAGTCCAGACTCTTTTATCCTCACAGTCTGAGAAGCCAGACAAAAGTCCTTTCTGCAACCGTCTGGAAGCAGAGAAGTTGTCACTCCGGGTCTATCTGCAGGGGAGAGTGTGCTTTGCAAATCTGACTTGCATAGAGTCCTCAATGTGTGGTGGGTACAACACTGACCCGAGTGTGGGCATGCTGGATATCTACTCATCCTGGGCTCGGAGGAAGTGCTTTGCAGCCTATCTGAGCTCCTTCAGCCACCCTTGAAATGACCTGTTTCAAGTGAGCTTGAAAGCAGTCACACAGCTCACTCAGAGCAGCAGCTCTGGTGTGGACATATCCTAGATGTGTTTCCCAGGACAGTCCCAGATGACCTAAATGTGCAATGGGGCTGTTCTGTGCTCTGAACAGACTTGCCTTCCGAGTGCCAGGGCACACGGAGTGCATAGGAACCCTTTCCACACTGCAGAAAGATGACTGGCAGAGTCCCCTGTGTGGGGTGGGTTGTCTCTTGGCCATGGGCTCTTGAGCTTGTTGCTGGCTCAAGAACAATACCTTATTAGGCAGGTCTGAAGAGCTGTGCAGAGCAGTAATCTTATCTGGTGGTCACAAGGACATGGATGGCCACTTCTGAATCAGCCTTCAGCCAAGCCATATCCCAAGATAGCAAACAGGAGGCACATCACAGAAGAGATGGATCCATGTGTGGCCCTGCCTGGGCTTGAAAAAGTTACTCTCGCACCAACTGGTGCTCTCTAGTTGAGGCTGGTGACACCTTTACCTCTTCATCTGTGTCCAGGGTTGCCCCTCTGCCCCGCTTTGTTGCTATCAGAACTGGCCTCACCCTCTACTTGTCTTCCCCAAACAGATATGCTGCTGCTCTCCCTCAACCCCTATGACTACCACTTCTGCTCTCAGGGTGTAACAACTGTGGACAACCTGGATGATGGCGAGGAACTCATGGCGACAGATGTACGTGTACTTCCATCCCACTGCACAGCCTGAGGCAGGGGCCCCAGGGGTGACATAACCTCCCTTGGGGCAGACATGGGCATGTGTCCTGGCTTTTGTGTGTCACTTGAGTTCCCTCTGGTTTATTGGCATCTGCTCTACACAGGCTGTGAGCCTACTAGAGCAAGCTTGACTGATTCCATCAATAGCCTTCTCAGGCAGAGAAGGGAAACAATTCCTCAGATTAGGAAAGGCTGGTAGCACATGAGCACTTCCCATGGCTCTCATGAGAAGATGAAAAGCTTGGAAACCTGCTTGTGGATGCTAGGCTGTCAAATAGATCTTCTGGGACCTGGACTCACATGGACAGGGATCCTTGACTAGGTGCTCATCAGATAGAGCATCTTGCCCAGAGCGCAAGAACAGGGAGAAGGGGTGGGGGGCAACCCTCACCTCAGAGTGGTGATTTTGTTCTATCTAAACTGTTTTGTCTCTCTTTAGCATGCCATGGACATCTTGGGCTTCAGCAATGATGAGAAGTATGGCTCCTATAAAATAGTGGGCGCAATCATGCACTTTGGCAACATGAAGTTCAAGCAAAAGCAGCGAGAAGAGCAGGCGGAGGCTGACGGCACTGAAAGTGAGTTTGGCTCCACACTGCCAGATCTGCCCAGCCTGGGCTGAGCACGCACATTCCTCCAAGGGCAGACTGTTGTAACTTCTCTGGCCTGCTCTGTGAAGATCAGTGACCATGATCCCAAGCTACCACACTGTCTTAGGACCTGCTGTAGGTGCACAAGGGGTTTGTCCTTGAGTAGGCATAGTTAGCACGGCCTTTTCTGCATGTATGCAGTGGTCTCATCTGCATCAGACTTGCTTCAGCAATATTGCAGACTGTCACACCCTGTCTGTGCTCCACCATGTTCAGTCGTCTTTTGCCTTTCACCATTTCCTCTTTCACACTTCATTTAGACAGCCTTCCAGAGCAAGTTGTTCACAGAATATAAGCCAGGTCATGATCAGGACTGCAAGGACCTCCTCAGGTCAGCCTCCTAAAGAGTGGTTAGAGTAGGATAAAGTCACTGTCTAATACTTTGTTGCTTAGGGAAATCCAATGCAAATCCTGGATCCAAAAGATCAGTCAGGCTGCAGAGAAGGCCTGAAAAGTCAGAGTCCTATTACTTTTGCACTGCCTCTCTCCTGGGAGTAATGGAGAGAGCTTCAAGGAGAGGGTGACTTTCTAGCATGTTGAAGGCTGAGAAGGGGGAGCCCTATCACTTAAGTGGGGAGCTTAAGCAGTAGCTATACCTCATCTGAGGCAAGTATGCAGGAGAAATGACTCCCTGCATCAGGGCTTGTCATGCTGTTGGTCATGGAAGAAGCGTCCTCCTTGCTTGAGGGATGTCAACCCAGGATTCAGATGCTATGTGGTAATTAAGTTTTTTTTTTATCTACCAGTGATTTCCCTACAGAGGGGATTTTCAAGCTACAGTGTGCTATTAGAAGCCTATGAGAGATAAGCAAGGAAATTGCCTCTCTTCTGGTCAGGTTCTCTGCACAGGAATCCAGGCTTCCACTGGAAAATGCATAGAGATTCCAAATCAAGAATACTCAAAAACCTTATAGACAGCTAATAAGATGCAGCAGGTCTGCTATGGCCATCTCCTCCAAACAGACACTTCTTAGACAAGGGGTCAGTCAGGACTTTAAAAGCATCCTACAGTATCCAAGGTGGGAAATCACACTAGAGGAGACTTTGGATAGGTGAAAAACTAAAATAGTTAGCATTAATCAGCAGAAGATCTGGTAGTTTTTATTTTCCTTCCCAGAGCTTCCTTGCTGGCTCCTCATGTCTTTGTACTGGTTTACAGGTGCTGACAAAGCCGCCTACCTGATGGGAATCAGCTCAGCTGACCTCATCAAGGGGTTGCTCCATCCTCGTGTCAAAGTGGGCAATGAGTATGTGACCAAAGGTCAGAATGTGGAACAGGTGGGTTGCTGGGACAGGGGCTCTCAGCTCATGCGGGTAGGTGGTGACTCCTCTGCAGGCAGGCCCACTAAATAATGTCCTCTGCACTGGGTGACTGGTGTTCTTGCTCTTGGGTTTAGGAGGAGACTCCAGAGCTGCATGAGATGTATGTACAGTTGGGAAAGTTGGTGACAGATAACTTTGGATATTAACCAAGGCTGGAGGTCCAATGCTGTGATGTTTTTGAAATGTGGGTTGGATCACAGCCAGAAAAGGTCCATTTCCATGGATCTGCTTTAGAGTCATTCTCCCATGAAGAGTTCAGCTCTGCAGTGTAGAAAACTCATCTAAATACTAATCTAAAACTCATCTAAACTTATCTTGTGGGAGACTCAAATGCACCAGAAGTTTTATCTTGTCAGATGCCAGCCATATCACAATTAGGAACCAAAACCTGTCCTGAATAGTGCAAACCAGTCCTTGAGTAAAATTCAAGAGGACCTCAGAAGCTGGTGTCTTATCCAAAATGAGATGTAGGCTCTTGCCATGCATAAGGCTTCTGGAAAAATCACTTCATCCTGAAACTGTATCCTAAGATTTTGGAGGCCAAGATCAGGCCAGGGACACAAGAACACCCTTGTGAGCATGTGAAAACTAACCTTGGAGGATATACTGTAACCATGAACTCCCTGGATTGGTCTGTCTTTTGTGTTCCAAGAGGAGCTCTCTTCTTCAGCCTCTAGCTGCTACAAAACCAGGGAGAAGCTTAAGTACTCATGACCTACTCTATGATTTGCTTTGTCAGGTTGTCAATGCTGTGGGAGCCCTTGCTAAAGCCACCTATGATCGCATGTTCAAGTGGTTGGTGACTCGGATCAACAGGACCCTGGACACCAAGCTGGCCAGACAGTTCTTCATCGGAGTACTGGACATTGCAGGCTTCGAGATCTTTGACGTGAGTTCTTAAAGCCCTCTGCAGTGGATGTGGGGAAGGTAGACAGCTCAGTCCTGTAGTATCTGACAGCTCTATCTTCCTCAAGAAACTACATTCTTATCAGAAAAAGAGTTCTTGTCTGAATTAATTTCTCTGGAGCAAACAGGCAGCTCACAAGGGCTGTCCTGACATTGCTATGGGCACATCTCCAGTGATTCCTGGCTACCTGCTTTGGTAGCAAACCAGCTGAGCCTAGCAGAGATCACTCTTCAAACCCACAAAGCAGAAGAGTGAATGCCTTCACATCTGCAACTCCTCCTTCTGACACAAGTTTGTTTTGTTCTTGCAGTTCAACAGCTTTGAGCAGCTGTGCATCAACTTCACCAATGAGAAGCTGCAACAGTTCTTCAACCACCACATGTTTGTCCTAGAGCAAGAAGAATACAAGAAGGAAGGCATCGAATGGGTCTTCATTGACTTTGGCCTGGACCTGCAGGCTTGTATTGACCTGATTGAGAAGGTAAAGCACAAGTCAGGGTACAGGAATGGTATTTCTGGTAGGTGGCTTGTTTGCAAAGAGAGGAATAGTGAGAGGAACTCTGCTACCAGAAATTAAACTGTTCTCTCCCAGTCAATGGCAAGACCCCAGTTTTGCTTTCCCCAAACTTACAGCTAAGAACCTCCAGCCCATTGAGTCATTTTTGACACAGATTTTGATTTAGTGAAACCACCCATGAGCCCCAAAACATGGTGTGGTGTTTTCCTCTAGAGAACAGTGATCACTACCCCTTTTTTCTTAGCCACTTGCTGCCCCTCAGTGCCTCTTACTTGAGCACTTGCTGAAAAGATTTCCTCCATTGCATAGAATAAACTCACTTTATTTTTTTTTTTTATTTATTTATTTTTTTTTGGAGAGCAGCAAACCTATCAGGATACTGGAGAGAATCTCCCCTTCCCAATGAGCTGATGGACCTGGGCAAGCCCCCATGTCTTTCAGGCCTGGCCAGTCCCACTCTGGCTGGAGTTCAGATGCAGCCTGGAACACACTAGTGAGAGCTTGTTCCATGGGCAATGTCTTGCACTGTTTGCCTGAATGGGGATGAGGTCTCCCAAGTCAAGCCTTGCCTCATTTTGCTCATTGGCACAGAGAATCCCCCCATCACATCTTTTTATACTACCTTCTCCTTGCAGCCACTGGGAATCCTGTCTATCCTCGAAGAGGAGTGCATGTTCCCCAAGGCCTCCGACATGTCATTCAAAGCTAAGCTCTACGACAACCACATTGGGAAGTCACCCAACTTCCAGAAGCCCCGGCCGGATAAAAAGCGGAAATACGAGGCCCACTTTGAGCTGGTGCACTATGCTGGTGTGGTATGTCCCCTGTCAGCTCCTTTACAGTGTTCATCCCTTCCCCCATGCAGAGCTGTCCTTGCAGGCTGTCCCATTCCTCTCCTCTGGTGATAGGTGCCGTACAACATCATTGGGTGGCTGGACAAGAACAAGGACCCCCTGAATGAGACAGTGGTGTCAGTCTTCCAAAAATCCCAAAACAAGCTCCTGGCCTCCCTCTATGAGAACTATGTGAGCTCTACTTCAGGTAAGAAGTAGCTTATTCCTTTTTTACCTTGGTCTCTCCCTCATTTTGCAGCAAAGCCTCCTTACCCCCACACCCAGCTGTTAGTACAGTGTTCCTGCACCTAGAAACCCAGGGAAAGGGAAAACCCTCACTGACTCCTAAAACCTTCTCTGACCTGGGGAGGTGGCTACTCTGGACATGCAGTGCTGCCCAAGGGGAGTAGGTGGGTGGTCAGGACCAAGCTGAGCTTGTGTGGTGCTGTAGAGCTGTCCTGGTGGCCCTGTGACTTGGAATATGTGAAGGGATCTCCTGCTACTAAAAGCTGAGGAGCAACACTCAGACCTGCGTGCTGTGGGAGATGTTTTTTGCTGTGGCTTTGCAGGAGGCCACTACTATCACTGCTTTACAGAGAGCAGGGGCTGTAGACATTTTTCAGGGGTGTTTGGGGGTGCTCTTGAGAACTCTTAGCCAAGCAGATGCTTGCTGATGTAATCAATCAATATTTCAACCCAACAGAGGAACCTCACAAGCCAGGGACCAAGGAGAAACGTAAAAAGGCAGCTTCTTTCCAAACAGTGTCGCAGCTGCACAAGGTAAGAGCCAGCCCCTAATCAAGACCATGAGGGAAGCATGATCAGGGTGTCCCAGCCTCCATCCTGCTTCCCTTCCAAGGCATCTTGCACGTCAGCTTCTGGAGCCTGCTGGAGCACCAGGGTTCCTGAAGGACCACCGCTAGGCAAAGCTTCTAACAGCCTCTCGTCCCTTGGTGAGAGGCCTGTTCCTGACAGGGTCCCAGCCCCATCCCTGTGCTTCTAGGGAAGGACACAAAGCTGGGAGAGTGGTGGCTCCCTGGGAGCTGAGGCTTGTGCTGCTTCTGCCCGCGGGACAATTGCGCTGCCCAGCAGCGCCTTCACCTTTGAGAGAGCGGCAGTTAAGACTTGTAGTGATGTTTAGATGATGTATTACATGAACATCACTTTAAGTCTGTGCTACTTCTCTCCTCATTCTTGTCGGCGGGAAGGACAGCCTTTGGGCAGAAGAAAATGGAGGAGGATCTTGCAGGTCTCTGAGCAGGCAGCTATCTGTTGTCCTGTCCAGGGAGGTGACCCAAGCTGTTTTACATCTTGGGATAACACACATCCCTGTTCCCATGCTCACCAGAGGTGTGATTTGTCCACCCCAAAGCTTAAGCAACTGGAAAACAGCTCAGAGGGGTGTGTGAACCTAAAGCTGTGTCCTGCCGTGACAGCCTTGTTACGACAGGGAGCTCACACAGGGCAGTGCTTGTGTCAGAGCTCCTCTTCAGAGAGATGTGTCACTTTCTTTCTCCTGGGCAAGTCACAGGCCTTGGGGAAAGGTGTCTGTGGCAAGAAGCTACCCCATGATGACACAGAGCTGTGGGAAGGTGTTTCTGATTCCCAAGCTGGTCCTGGACAGGCTGAGCCTGTATGAACAAGGGAAGGATGCCTGGAAGGATGGAGGGTGCAGGTGCCTCTCCCACAAGAAAAAGGCAGAACCATGGCTTGTCTTGAGCCTAGCCTTGGAGAGGAGACCTAGGATGGATCAGCAGGACCCTCTGTCACAGCCACAGGGCATGGGCAGTGCTGCTGAGGTGCAGGAAAACCCTGATAAGGACTGCAGCCAATGTGGGTGCCAGAACTGGACCTGCAGGTGCAGAGCTGTACACCAAGAATAGGCTCAGTCCAGGAATATCCCAGTTCTCCCCTGCAGCAAAACTTTGTCTACAAACACTCAGGAAGCATCTGTCTCCAATCTGGCTTAGCAAAACCCAAAGGTGCCATTTGGCACATCTGCCAGCCCAGTCACCTTGGCCATTGCTCCCACCCTGGAAAAAGGTCATGGTCCTGCTGTGTGGCTGGGGATGTCCCACTGTCAGGATAGCACTCATGAAGAGTGGGAGTGGGCTCTCAGGGCTAGCTCTCCCCCTGCCTGTGATGGGAAAGGTCTATGAAGAAGTGTTGAAGGGGATCAGAGCTGTCCCCTCATGCCTCATCCCCCATGTCTGCCCTATAGGAGAATCTCAACAAGCTGATGACCAACCTGCGCTCCACTCAGCCCCACTTTGTCCGCTGCATCATTCCCAATGAGACAAAGACCCCAGGTATGCATGGACTGGGACAACACCTTGGCAGTTCCTTTGGGTAGCATTCATATGTGGGAGCTGGTGGGAGGGCTCTTGCACCCATCTTCCCCCCAACCCTTTTCATGCAGCAGTTCTGCTGCCACTGAGACCTGGCCCCATCTCACTCTGAAACCCGCTGTGACCCAAGCCAGTCTTCTCTACTGAGGAGAAATTTTGCCAGACTCCCCATTTTGGCTGTGTGCTGATGGCTGGGCTGCCATGTAACAGATGAGTCTTTCAGGCTGGTTTCCACCATCCAAGGCCCTGGCTGCAGCACTGGTGCTCAGCACAGTCAAACAAGACAGGTTCAAAACAAAGGGCTGTTCCCAGTGTCCTAGCCCATGCTGCAGCTCCATTTCTCCTGTCCCCATGAACTGAGTATATGCTCCAGCTTTGTTCTCACCCATAGGAGCCATGGATGCCTTCCTGGTGCTGCATCAGCTGCGCTGTAATGGAGTCCTTGAAGGGATCCGCATCTGCCGTAAGGGATTCCCCAACAGGATCCTCTATGCAGACTTCAAGCAGCGGTAACTCTTCCTAGCCCAGCAGCCACCATGTATTCTGAGAGGACAGAGACTTGCCCTGGCTCTGACCTGCTCCCCGGCTTGTGTGGTGGTCTGAACCACCACAGTATGTCCAGCATGTGCACAGTGTGGGACAGCTCTGCTGCTGGCTCTTTGGTGCCAAACATGGGTAGTTTGGTGCTGGACATGGGGCAGCAGGGCTTCTGATGTTTGAGGTGTTGAACGCAGGGCTGGAGCAGGTGGGTGGTAGCAGGTATCGGGTCTTCCAATCCTGGCACAGATTTCTCTCTGCCCTTGGGATTTTCACCATTCTGCAGGCTGGCCCCATCCACCATGCTTAGGCTGGGCCTGACCAGGCATGGTGAGGCCAGTGGCCTCCTCCTGCACAGGCTTTCTTGTGTTTAGAGACTAAGATCTGGCAGCATTCCCTGATGTCTGCTCTGCAGAAGAGTCCATACTGTGCCCTGGAGTTCCTGGTTCATACGGGGCTCCAGCCAGTGATGTAGTGACATGCTTTGAGGGGGAATGGACATGAATGGAGTACAAAGATGATGATGGGATCAACTTCATGCTGGAGTTCTCTCTGCTTTATTCCCACAGCTACCGTATCCTGAATCCAGCAGCCATTCCAGATGACAAGTTTGTGGACAGCAGAAAGGCCACAGAGAAGCTGCTGAGCTCCCTGGAATTGGACCACTCACAGTACAAGTTTGGTCACACCAAGGTGAGACCAGGAAGCTGTTTTCTGGAAGGGAGACCTTGCCCCTCCTGTCTCTCTACAATCCCAGCTTGCTCTGCATGCCCAGCTTGCTCTCTGCCTGGCCACAGCCCTGCTGAAGCCCTCTGCTCTACGGGTTGTCTTGGGCCCTTGATGAGGCTGAGGAGGGCAGAGGAAGAAATAGGTTGGGAATAAACAGGTCTGAGCAGGTCACTGCTGCCTGACCTCATATTACCCACCATAGGAGCTAGTGTCTGATGAGAGTGCAAGGGCAGGGGAGTGCTGGTGCCCTGTATGGGTGCCTCCTGACCAGCGCAGACCATGGGTGTGCAGCAAGGGCACCTAAACCTGCAGCAAGTAGCCCAGTTGCTCTGGGTGTCCTGCTTTGGACTGTGTGCAGCCCAACTCTGCCTGATGGCTTAGGTTACTCCCGAGCCCTCTGTCCTCTTGGCTGCTGACTCCATTCTCACCCTCTTGCCTGCAGGTCTTTTTCAAGGCTGGTTTGCTTGGTTTGCTGGAAGAGATGCGAGATGAGCGTCTGGCCAAGATCCTCACCATGCTGCAGGCCAGGATCCGTGGGCATCTCATGCGCATTGAGTATCAGAAGATCATTAGCAGAAGGTAGAGCTTGGGGGGAAGAGGCAGGCAGGACTTTGTGAGCATCTCTCCTTGTTCTCTCTGCATGCTTCAGTGGGTTTGACCTGTGAGTCTTGTCTATGTCTGGCAGTGGTTAGGTAAGGCCCTGTCCTGGAGGGATGCAGGCAGGGCTCCTGACATGGGCCTGGTAGGGAGGGTGAGTCTGTTTTGGTGGGGGAAGCCTTTGATTTCTACTAGATGATTCAAAGAGATGTAGAATGAGGAAACCTGACATCCAGGTCACACCACCCATCTCACTGGGGCCACTACACTTTGGGGACAATGTGCCATTCACTCAACATACTGATATTTGCTCTCCTGTGGAGAGCTGAGCCAAGGCTAAGCCTTTAAAAACCAGGTCTCTGCTTCAGTGAGGATGGGAGGTAGGGAATCTACACCCATGATGATGCTGTGCTTGTATCCCTCCAGGGAAGCCCTTTATACCATACAGTGGAACATCCGGGCCTTCAATGCTGTCAAGAACTGGTCCTGGATGAAGCTGTTCTTCAAGATCAAGCCTTTACTCAAGTCTGCTCAGACTGAGAAGGAAATGTCCAACCTGAAGGAGGAATTCCAGAAGCTGAAGGAGGCTCTGGAAAAGTCTGAGGCTAAGAGGAAGGAGCTAGAGGAGAAGCAGGTCTCCATGATCCAGGAGAAGAATGACCTGGCTCTCCAGCTGCAGGCAGTGAGTGCCTCACCCTGTCTCTGGAAGTGTAAGGATAGTGCATGATCCCTGGGTAAAAGAAGGAGCAGAGCATGATAGATTCCTCCTTCAGCCTCTTGCAGTCCTGAGACCCCCTCATTACTACGATATTTTTGAAATGCAACATCAGATTGGTGCAAACACAAAGTGGTGTCCCACCCAGGCTTGCCATCTCATGGCTGCCATGGGGATTCATGCTTCTCTGGCTCTGGAAAAGGTTATCTCCTCACATTGGGGTGGGAAGGATGGCAATTTCTGTTCCAGGAAGTGTCAGTGCAGTGTTTCCTTCTGCTGTTAGCTGTTTGGTGTTGGATAGTGCTAGTCCCACGGTCCTTGAGAATGGGCACTGACTGGAGCTGTCTTTTTTGTACACCTGAGCACCTTGGGCTTGCTTTGCCCCTTCCACAAGGAGAACTTCCACTCTGGGCCAGGATAGCATGGCTGAGAGCCTGCTGGAATGCTCCTGGGACAGTGGGTGAGCACTGCCTCTCCTGTGGCTGTCCCAGGAGCAAGACAACCTGGCAGATGCAGAGGAACGCTGTGATCTGCTGATCAAGTCAAAGATCCAGCTGGAGGCCAAGGTGAAGGAGCTGACAGAGCGTCTGGAGGATGAGGAGGAGATGAACTCAGACCTCACTGCCAAGAGACGCAAGCTGGAGGATGAGTGTGCAGAGCTGAAGAAGGACATTGATGATCTAGAGATCACGCTGGCCAAGGTGGAGAAGGAGAAGCACGCCACGGAGAACAAGGTAACTGCCCCTCCATGCAGAGCACAGCCTCCTTGTCCTGGGGCCTTGAGAGAGCACTGAAGAGAAACAACAGGGACAAGGCTGCTGTTGGGAGGAAGCTGGGGCAGAGCAGAGTGCAAAGAGGTGTGGGAGAGGGCAGATCCCTCTGGTGTGGCACAGGAGTGGTGTGGGCAAATGGTTCTGAGTAATGACAAGTGATTTAGGACACTGATAAACCTCCTGGTGGAACCACTTTGGCCAAGGGGAGAGGGGCTGGCTGCTACTGTAGTGCCAAGCTACTGCTGATCATGGACTCCTGACTTTTGTGGGTCAGGCTCCTGTATTAGCTCTACACCTCCTCCCTCTGAGAGGATACACTCAATTTTTGACCTCACTGCTGTAGGTTAAAAACCTGATTGAAGAGATGGCTGCTCTGGATGAGATCATTGCCAAGCTGACCAAAGAGAAGAAAGCACTGCAAGAGGCCCATCAGCAGGCCCTGGATGACCTGCAGGCTGAGGAAGACAAGGTCAACACACTGACCAAAGCCAAGGTCAAACTGGAGCAGCAAGTGGATGATGTGAGTCATAGGCCAGTGACAGTGAGAGAGGTTGGAGTCACACCTCCAGGAGAGCCCAGGAGTGTGGAGCTGGAGGGTGGGATCCTTAACAGATCCCTATTTAATATGGCCCATTGATGAATCACGTCACTGACAAACTGCCCCCGAACCAAGAGTACCTCTTGGAGTGATGGTGTGGGACTGGAGACCAACTAGAAAGCAGCTTTTGCTCTCAGGGCTGGGTGAAGGTCCCACAGCAATGGATATGGGGAAGATTGGGGCTACAGAGTGTCCTTTCCCTCCCTATCCTGTCTCCCTTCATTCTCCAGCTGGAGAGTTCTCTTGAACAAGAAAAGAAAGTCCGCATGGACCTGGAAAGAGCAAAGAGGAAGCTTGAAGGAGACCTGAAGCTGACACAAGAGTCTGTAATGGATCTGGAGAATGACAAACAGCAGCTAGAGGAGAGACTCAAAAAGTAAGTGTGCTACATATCTGGGCTGTGTTCTTCCTCTGCCATGCCAGAAGAGTCCACCCTTACATTGAGTGGACATGTGGCCTCTGCAGGGGCTGCTGGGTGGTGGCTGCTGGGTGATGGCTTTGATTACCACTGGTGTGATCAGTCCAGGCAAAATGGGGATTTGGCAGAGTTGCTGAGGAGGTTGTCAGCTGCAGACTGATAGAGCAGGGTGCTATAGACCTGAGAGTACATGGGGTTGGACAGCAGAGATTTGCCTGACAGGATCTTAACAGAGCTCTGGGACCCCAGCTACAAGTACAGAGGAGTTCATGTCTCATATCCTATTCTCACTGGGGAGACTGGAGAACAGCATCAAAGGGACCTCATAGGGGAAACCTCAGATCTGGGTTGACTGCCAGTCTGGCCACTCCAGCCACTCCAACCCTGTCCCTGTGCCGCTGCTTATTCCTGAAGTCCATTTCCTGGGTGGGTTGTTTTGTCCTCTGGACCTGGCTGTTACAGTGCAGGGAAAACTCTTCTGGCTTCAGGAGCTAGAAGGACTTGGCTGGACAGTGTTTGACCAGAGTTTCTGTCTTCTTTCTGTACAGAAAAGACTTTGAAATGAGTCAGCTTAATTCCAGAATTGAAGATGGGCAAGTGACTGAGACCCAGCTGCAGAAGAAGATCAAGGAGCTCCAGGTATGGTGGCAAGAGCTGTTCTCAAAGTCTGGGAGTCCTAAATTAGCATCAGAGGTAGAGTGCTGGGGAATCTGCAAGGGCCAGTCTCTCTCTGAGCACAGGGACATCTCCTTGGCAGAAGAGTGATGAAATAAAGCTGGCACTGTTAGCAGAAGCCAAGCCCTCAGCCAAAACATGGTGGACTGAAAATTGAAGAAAGAACTATTGAGGTGTTCACTGGCACCTGTATGAGGAACAGCTTCTAGGATGTTGTTCTCTGCCCAGTCTAAAACTTATATCCAGTGCCAAAACTCTGAAGATCCTGATCTTGTATATTGGGCTTCTTCCTAGTAGAGATGGGCCCCTGGGTTCAGGCACTCTGAAGGGGGTTTGCCCCTCAAGGGAAGCTGATATGCACCTGGATCCTAATGGAAGGGTCCAGAGGGGAGCAGGTGCTCTGCAGAACAGACCACCAAGGAGCACCAGCCATGCCTGCCTCCAAGTACCCCAGAACAGCCCAAGTCTTTACTCCAGGCTGGTGGCTTGTTGCTCCCCAGAATCAGAGTTGATGACTTGCTCTGCTGCAGGGAGCAAAGATGCAGGAGCTTCACCAGGTCACTTTCTTATTCTGTCTCTGCTAGGCCCGCATTGAGGAGCTGGAGGAGGAGCTGGAGGCTGAGCGTGCTGCCCGAGCCAAGGTGGAGAAGCAGCGAGCAGAAGTGTCAAGGGAGCTGGAGGAGCTGAGTGAGCGGCTGGAGGAGGCCGGTGGGGCCACAGCCACACAGTTGGAGATGAACAAGAAGAGGGAAGCAGAATTCCTGAAGCTGCGGCGGGACCTGGAGGAGGCAACTCTGCAGCATGAGTCCACGGCAGCCGCGCTGCGGAAGAAGCACGCGGACAGTGTGGCCGAGCTGAGCGAGCAGATCGACAACCTGCAGCGTGTCAAGCAGAAGCTGGAGAAGGAGAAGAGCGAGATGAAGATGGAGGTGGATGACCTGTCATCCAACATTGAGTACCTCACCAAGAACAAGGTGTGTGCTGGTTCTGTATGGAGCAGGTTCAGCTCTTCTGTGAACTGGTCTGCAGTGTGTTCAACACAGCCAGGTCCATGAGATCTTGTCCATGGTAGCTCTTTGTCATGGCCAAGTCCTTCTTTTCTACTGGGACTGGCTTGTCCCTGTGTCACTATGGCAGTGCTTGCAGGAGGCTTTGCTTGTCCCAGTCAATTATGGAGGATCTGTGAAAACATTTCCTGGGAGACTGACTCCAGAGCCACTGTAAGCTCAGCAGACACACCTGAGGGCTCTGGCAGGCTCCTGCTCTCTGCACATGGCTCAGCTGGTCTGGGCAGTGGCGTCCTGGGGTGATGCAGTCGCCAAACCCCTCCTGGGAGGCTGGTGCTTGCTGGGCAAAGCTGGGTCTCACATGGGCTGTGTTTGGTGTGCACAGGCCAGTGCAGAGAAGCTGTGCCGCACGTATGAGGACCAGCTGAACGAGGCCAAGTCCAAAGTGGACGAGCTGCAGCGCCAACTGACCGATGTGAGCACACAGCGGGGCAGGCTGCAGACTGAGAACGGTAGGTCCAGGGCAGGTGTGGTTGTCCTGGGGCTGGCCTGGCAGTGGGACATCTGAATGGGGGAGCCATGGTTCAGCTGGGCAGACTGTCCTCCTTCTCCCACGGACACAAAAAAAATAACAGGATCTTCATCTGTAGTGGAGTGGGATGACCCTGTTGTGCCTTCACTAGGGCCTGAAGAGGTATCCTAGAGCTTGGCAAGGAAGAGAGGACCTCTGTAGTGATTCTTATTGTGCTGAGGGATGTGCTGTGATCTTGGGCATCAGAAAGAGGGGGTTCCTTGCTGGCCTACTTTGCCTTTAGCTGCTGGTGTGCACCTCTGCCCATGGGCACCAGCTTGCCTGGGTGGGGACACAGCTGGGACTGCTGGAGGTCTCCATGCAGCTGAAGGCCACTGGGCTCTGGGGAATGTGAGCTCAAGTAGATTTCAAGCCTTTGGCCCCAAAGTAACTGTTTTGGCTCTGTTTGAACCCAGGGGAGCTTAGTCGACTGCTGGAGGAGAAGGAGTCCTTCATCAACCAGCTGAGCCGTGGCAAGACCTCATTCACACAGAACATTGAGGAACTCAAGAGGCAGCTGGAGGAGGAGACCAAGGTGAGGCTTCTAGGGCATGGTTGATCTCTGAGTGACACAGATCTCGGGAAACAGGATGTGTGCCCAGATTCTTGGACTGGGGAGGTGGGACATATCTTGCATATAGGAGCCACATGAGCAGCTCTTAGCCTGGGCAATAACAAAGTTCCCACCTACTGCCCCCAGTGCCATGGCTGATGTCTTGGAAGAGCCTGGAGGCAGCTGCCTTTCTCATGAGCCTTCTCCTTCTCAGAGCAAGAATGCCCTGGCCCATGCCCTGCAAGCCTCCCGGCATGACTGTGACCTGCTGCGGGAGCAGTATGAGGAGGAGGTGGAGGCCAAGAGTGAACTCCAGAGGAACTTGTCCAAGGCCAATGCAGAAGTGGCTCAGTGGAGAACCAAGTATGAGACTGATGCCATCCAGAGGACAGAGGAGCTAGAGGAAGCCAAGTGAGTCTCATGGCAGGAGTCTGTTCCTTGCAGGTGGCAAGTTCTTGTTCAAGTATGGGGGTTTTCCAGATTTCAGGGTGACACTGCACCCTTCTGCCTGGATTTGGGCAGCTTGTGCCCTCCCCTTGTTAGAGCAGTGGGGTGGGATGACACCTGGGCTGGAGGCACTCACCCCTTGCTGCCATTGGCAGGAAGAAGCTGGCCATCCGGCTGCAGGAGGCAGAGGAGGCAGTGGAGGCTGCCCACGCCAAGTGCTCCTCACTGGAAAAGACCAAGCATCGTCTGCAGACAGAGATCGAGGACCTCTCAGTGGACCTGGAGCGTGCCAACTCGGCTTGCGCTGCCCTGGACAAGAAGCAGCGCAACTTTGACAGGATCCTGGCAGAGTGGAAGCAGAAGTATGAGGAGACCCAGGCAGAGCTGGAGGCATCACAGAAGGAGTCACGCAGCCTGAGCACAGAGCTCTTCAAGCTCAAGAATGCTTACGAAGAGTCCCTGGACAACCTGGAGACCCTCAAGAGGGAGAACAAGAATCTCCAGGGTAAGATTGTTCTCAGCTCTCCTCTTGGACTCTGTGCCCCAGAGTCCTATGCTCATGGGCAGCCTGTGGCTCCCATGTCCTCAGGCATGTGGTGGGATGGGGTCCCCTGTAGGCAGAGAGCAGACCTGACCTGTCTCCTTCTTGGAGGGAGGCAGCAGCCCAGCCAGGAAGCCAACATGTCCTACCCTCTTGCTGGGGGGCATTCTGGGCAGCCAGGCAGTGTCACTTGGCTCTCGTGGTGGATGTTCTGCTGCTGAGAGTGTCGTGGCTGGGGCATGACACTGTCTGGGGGGTGTTGCTATTGGCCAAGCAGGTCTCTCTGGGCCCTTAACACCTCTCCCCTGCCTTCTCCTTTCCCCAGTTGGCAGGGGAGTACAGCAGGGCTCAGAAATGTCCCCAAGCACAATCTCAGCAGCTCTTCATGGGGCTGGGGGGGGGACATCAGCCAAACCTGGGCAGGGGGATGGGGATGTAACCTGTGTGGAGCTGGCCCCACAAACTAATTCCTGACCAAATCAAACACCCTTTTGTCCATGCCAGAGGAGATTGCTGATCTGACTGACCAGATCAGTATGAGTGGCAAAACCATCCATGAGCTGGAGAAGCTGAAGAAAGCACTGGAAAGTGAGAAGAGTGATATCCAAGCAGCTCTGGAGGAGGCTGAGGTGGGTTTTTGATTCCCCCTGATGCTTGCACGTGCCCACTGTCCTCAGGAGTCACTCTATAGCTCTGTTTGGGTGCTGCTGGAGTAGCAAACCCCACCATTCTGGCAGGGTGATAGTCCTGAGCTCAGCTGGCAGCTCTGGGCACAGTGCTTATGGGAGCTGTGCAAGGCAGTGCAATGGCTCCAGCTGCCCTGCTCCCCATAGGTCTGGGCTGGGAGCAAGGCCAGGCTGCGATGGGTGGCTGGGGAGATCCCTCCCAGGAGCCACCTTCTCATGAGTGCTGCTGTCTGTAGGGGGCCCTGGAGCACGAGGAGAGCAAGACGCTGCGCATCCAGCTGGAGCTGAACCAGATCAAGGCTGATGTTGACAGGAAGCTGGCAGAAAAGGATGAGGAGTTTGAGAACCTGAGGTGTGTGCTGAGAGAGGTCAAGCTGGGCATGACTGTGGAGACAAAGCTGGTACCATGGCCCTGACAAGGCTGCCCTATACTGGGTGTCCCTGGATGGATGGGTCTGACTCATCATCCTTCCCACAGGCGCAACCACCAGCGTGCCATGGACTCCATGCAGGCCACGCTGGATGCAGAGGCCAGGGCCAAGAATGAGGCCGTCCGGCTGAGGAAGAAGATGGAAGGAGACCTGAACGAGATGGAAATCCAGCTGAGCCATGCCAACCGCCAGGCTGCTGAGTTCCAGAAACTGGTCCGCCAGCTCCAGGCCCAGATCAAGGTCAGATTAGCCACAGGTGGGGTGGGCTCAGTGCTGTCTCAACTCCCAGCCCCAGCTCTCTCCTGTCCCCACTGACATCGTGCTGCCCGGCAGGACCTGCAAATCGAGTTGGATGACACTCAACGCCACAACGATGACCTGAAGGAGCAGGCAGCTGCCCTGGAGCGCCGCAACAACCTGCTGCTGGCGGAGGTGGAGGAGCTGCGGGCAGCACTGGAGCAGGCAGAGCGGACCAGGAAACTGGCAGAGCAGGAGCTGCTGGAGGCCACTGAAAGGGTCAACCTGCTCCACTCCCAGGTAAGGGACCACCCAATCTCTGCTGGCACCGGAGCAGCAGGGGCTTGTCTGGCAGCGGGGCCACTAGGCATGATGAAGGGCCAGTCCCTGTGGCACTGCCCTGCTCTGTCTGCAGAACACGGGCCTGATCAACCAGAAAAAGAAGCTGGAGGCTGACATCTCGCAGCTGAGCGGTGAGGTGGAGGATGCAGTGCAGGAGTGCCGCAATGCCGAGGAGAAGGCAAAGAAGGCAATCACGGATGTAAGACTGCTGGGGGCCTCGCAAGGGGTTGGTGGATAGGAGAAGGGAGGGCCACAGAGCTTCTCCATTGAGCCTTCTGTGGCTGTCTGGCCTTGTGGTGATGCCCCCCTGCCTCGCAGGCTGCCATGATGGCAGAGGAGCTGAAGAAGGAGCAGGACACAAGTGCTCACCTGGAGAGGATGAAGAAGAACATGGAGCAGACCATCAAGGACCTGCAAATGCGCCTGGATGAAGCAGAGCAGATTGCTCTCAAGGGGGGCAAGAAGCAGATCCAGAAGCTAGAGGCGAGGGTGAGGGGGCAGGGTCAGACACATGACTGTGCCCGCCAGGAGCATGCTGCTGGCAGTGCCCCTGTGGCCCCAGGCTCTGCTGAGCACTGGCCGTGGCCCCTCCCTTTGTGGCCAGGCTGTGCTACAGGCAGTGACTGGTGCTCTCTGAGGACCTGCAAGCCCAGGGCCCTCTTCCAGGCTTTGAGTGGCTTGGCCTTGGCTGTGGCTGCTTTGATCTGAGGAATGTGATTTTATCCTCTGGTGCTGGGAAGCAGAGTTGCTGAGTTGGTGTCTACCCATGGCAGGTGCGGGAGCTGGAGGGAGAGCTGGATATGGAGCAGAAGAAGATGGCTGAAGCCCAGAAGGGCATTCGCAAGTATGAGAGGAGGATCAAGGAGCTGAGCTACCAGGTACAGCAGCACAAGACACAACTCCAGCCCAGAAGGACTTGGCCCAACTCTCCCTGTGCTCAGAACCCTCAACTGCCCAGCATAGACCTGGCTCCTTCTGGGCACTGTGCTGGGACTGACAAGAGCAGGACAGACTGCTTCCTGTCCCATCATCCAGTGCCTGTTCTCAGTCTTAGTCTTGCCCCTTTGCTGGTACCTCTTACATGAGGTGCTGTGGGGCCAAGACCCAGGGACACAGGACTGGCAGCTTGCTGAGTGGGGTGGGTTGTTGCCCTTTGTGTGTGAAGGGCCATGGCACTGGGACCCCTGGATAAAGGCATTGGGGCACCTGGAGCCTGAGTTGGGTGGGTTGCTGGGGTCTTGATAATGTCACTGGGGCACTTGCAGGCTGAGGAAGACAGGAAGAACTTGACACGGATGCAGGACCTGATTGACAAGCTGCAGAGCAAGGTCAAGAGCTACAAACGCCAGTTTGAGGAGGCGGTAAGTGCCCATCCCCCTTGCTGCTGTCCTACTGGGGCAGAGGACAGGGCTACCCTCCCCAAAGAAGGGAAAGTGTCTGTGAGGTTGGCATGGTGAGCTCAAAAGCTGGTACCCTGGCTGTACCTCATGCCCCCTCTGCTTCTCCCCTCACCCCATCCAGGAGCAGCAGGCCAACTCCAACCTGGTGAAGTACCGCAAGGTGCAGCACGAGCTGGATGATGCCGAGGAGCGTGCAGACATCGCTGAGACGCAGGTCAACAAGCTGCGCGCCCGCACCAGGGAGGTCATCGTCTCCAAGGTAAAACCCATGCAGCTTTAGGGAGCAGCAGGGGAGGGGGAAGGTAGAAAATCACAGAATCATTTGGGTTGGAGGATCAGCAAGTCCAAGTGTTCCCCCAGCACTGCCAAGTCCACCAACAAACCACCTCCCTCAGCTCCGCCTCTCTAAGGCTTTGAAACCCTTCCAGAATAGGGACTCCACCAGTGCCCTGGGCCAGGCCTGGACAACCCTGGAGGGAAGAAACTTGTTTCCAATATCCAACCTAAACCTCCCCTGGTGCAGTTCAGGGCCATTTCCTCTTGTCCTATTGCTTGTTACTCCTGTTGTCCATGGAGCCAGAGGAGCAGCTGCACAACTCCTCCCTGGCTGCATCGTCCCCAGTGCTGCCCCTCTCACCTGCTGCTGTTGCTGGGACCCACAGGATGGCAAAGTGCTGCCTGCCCCAGGTTCTCACCAAAGCCTTTTTGTTTTGGTTTTTTTTTTTGCCAGCACCACGAGTAGCAGGAGCCTGGCCCCCTGTCCTGCCTGGTCCCCCGCTGCCTGCTGTAGGTTGGAGGCAAAGGGCTGCAACAGCCCCTGCCAGCTTCACACTGCGAGAATAAATGTTGCACTGCCAGGCCTTGCTCTGTTGTGTCTGTCATGGGGTCACCAGGGCCTCTGTCTCTGCTGGTGCAGGAGGGGGGAGGTGTGTGTGTGTAAGCTGAGGGCTTTGGGGACAGGGCATGAGAGAGGCACAGGCTTCTCTCTGCATTGCTGCCCTGGATTGCTCCTGGGAAGGGGGTGGGAAGACCCTTTCCCCATCATTCCCCCACCAATCACATACGTCACTGAAACCATGGTTCCTGGGGTGACCATCAAAACTCCAAGTCCAATCCTGCAGGGCAGAGGGCGGGTCAGTAGAACCATAGCATAGCACAAGAACTGCACAGAAAGACATCTCCACTTCTTTAAAATAGATTTATTTAATAGTTTCTATTGAATATGTTTATTTGCAGTTAGTAAATTGGCATTAATCAGGGCAGTACCAATCTCAGCAGGCCCTGGGGATAGTGCAGAAGTCCAGAAGTATTTCACAGAATCACAGAATCACAGAAATTAGGGGCTGGAAGGGACCTAGAAGATCATCTAGTCCAACCCCTCTGCCTG
>JANHGL010009972.1:84815-96204 GCA_024611195.1 Ceyx melanurus | reverse complement strand
TCCCCCCCCCCACATCAACACCCAAAAAGCGTAAAACCCCTTCAGCCGCGCTCCCCCGCGCAGGCCCGGCCCCAGAGCCGCTCTCCCGGCCCCGGCCGCTGGGACGAGGCGGCCCCGGTGCGGGAGAGGAGGAGGAGGAGGAGGAGAGGGTGGGCGCGGAGGCGGCGTCCCGGTCCCGCTCCCTCCCTCCCGTGCCCCCCGAACAAAGGCCCCCCGGCCCCGCTCACCTTCCATGCAGGTCGAGTCCCGCTTCATCCCCCCGGCGCCGCGCTGCTAGGGCCGCCTCATGGCGGGGAGAGGCGAGGAGCGGAGCGGGGCAGCCCGGCTCGGCTCGGCCACCGCCGCCGACCGCGGGCGGGGCCTATGCTAACGGGCCGGGTTTTTGGGGCCGCCCCCGCCGGGCTGCCCTCCCTTCCTGTCCCTGCACAGAGATCTCGGGGGAGAAGCGGTGGGTCTGACAGCGCGGCTGTCTGTTGAAGCCGGTCTCCCCGAGCCGACCGCAGGCAGCGTGGCAGAGCCCGACCCTCGGAGAGCGGCGGCGTGTGCGGTGGCCGGGCCGGGCCCTGCCGGGTGGTACCGCTCTCCTGCCCGGCCCTCAGCCGCGCTCGGCGCCCCGGGGGAGCGGCGGGAGCCGAGGAACGCCGAGACGAAGGGGGTTGGAAGAGCGGGCTGCGTGCGGGCTGCGGGCTCGGCTATCCTCCCGGCACCCCCGCCGGAGGGTGGCGGCGGCTCTTGGCTTCCGCGTCCGGGTCGCGGCGGTGCCGGAAGGCGGAGCGGGCGCGGCGGGGCTGGGGGACACCATGGCCTTGCGCTGGTGGTGGCGATGCGGCGCCTCCTCCTGCTGGGCGCCGCTCGGCTCCCTGCCGCGCCTCCGCCCGCCGGGACCCGGCCCCCGCTCCCCGCCGCCGGCCCCCAGCGCGGTGGTGAGTGCGGCGCGGCGGCGGCGGGCGCCTGGAGGTCACCGAGAATGAATGGGGGGGAGCGGGGGGAGCCGACCGGGGCCTGGGGGACGGGAGGTGACAGCTGCCCCGCGTCAAGGCCGCCGCTTCTTCGGCCCTTCTCGGCCCGCGGCTTCACTCCCGCCCGGGAAGAGCGAAGGGCCGAAGGCGGCTCCGGTGGGCGAGGGCCAGCGGCGGGCGGGTGGCTCCCAGCCTGGCGGGACACTGGATTAAGGGGTTTCGGGGCAGGATTGGTCCCCGTTGTGGGGAAGAACCTCGCCGAGCCTTGTCCGGGTGGGAGCAGGGATAAGCGGTTCTCCTTAGTGGGAGATTTTCCTATGCGTTTGGGTGCAAATTCGCATCGGCAGTTGTACGGGGGGGAAGGTCTCACTGCAGTCGGTTAACGGCTTCCTCGCAAGGCCAGGCTGCTCCTCTGACCTGCTCTAAAGTCTTCTGGCCACGTGAAGGACCCAGTCCTACAGGATTTAGCGGCAGAGTAAAGGAGAGTCTCTCTCTGCCCTCCCCGAAGGAAGAATAGGAAGAGATTTGCTCTTTTATTTATGCAAAACACAGGGAGAGGTATGAAAGAGTGAACTTAGGAATGTCTCAGCCGCAGGGCTGGGCACTGAACTCAGGCAGCAGGGAGTTGCAAACCTCTAACCCGCTATGGTTCATCTTCCTCTCCTTCAGTTGTCTCCTTGCCTGGCCTTTTTTTCTAGCCGTACACAAGGATGGTGGATCTGAGTCCTGGAGCCATTGCAGTGCTCTCGTTTCTCTCCCTGTGTCCTAGAAGAGAGTTCAGGAGGCATCCAAGGAGGCATGAGGAGAAAGTTGGGGTTATTCTTCCCCAGTTCTAGGTCTACTTGAATATTTTTGTGCAGGTTTTTTGGAGAGGCAGTTTGGTGAACACGTGGATTGTAGAGATTTCAGACTGGGTGAGCCTGGCTGGGCCCCTGAGCCAGGGCAGGGCAGGGCAGGGCTGGGTAGTTCCTGGCCAGGGTTGCTAGGAGCAGAGCAAAGGTGCCTTTCTTTGCTCAGCTTATCTCTGCTGGAATCAGTGATTCCCTGCTCCTGGGACTGCACCTTCCCTCCGGGCTGCTGGGAGAGATGACTGGACAGATTGCTTCCTTTGGAGGTTAGGTTCTTGACAGCTAACAGGGAAGATGTGCTGGGGCAAGTTACCAGAAGAAGGAAGCTGAATTAAAATTGCCTCAGGGGAAAATGAGGAAATGCTCTTTGGTCAGTGTAGTATTTTATGGAAACCTCTCTTGTCCTTTGCTCTGTGCCTTGGCTGCTGCAGCCCAGGGTTACCTGCAAGACAGGGAATGATTTAAAATGGCACCTGCCCAGAGTGCAAAGGCAAGATTTCATTAGAGCAGCTGTGGGAAGTTAACTGATAATGCCTTCTGGGCTGGTCCTGCAAGGGGAGAAAGTCCAGTGCTCCTGAATGAACAGTCAGACCAGAAGCTAATGTACATATTGGCTGGGAGGTCTCGTGTGATATGGAAGGAGATTATGAGGCTCCTTTGCTGCTGTGTTATTAAAATGGAGGAACAGAGCAGTGCTGATGAACAGTGACTTGATTTTTTTTGTTACTCGAATGCTTTCTGTCCTTTTAAAGTTCTGTTAAATTAACCCTGATTTTTATTTGTGCAGATGTGTCAATATACACAAAGAAGTTCGACTTGGTCATTTCCAAAAACATGCAATATATTTTGGTGGTAAGTTGGAGTTTCATATTATTGTGTAATGTGCAAAGACCTGGTTATTGGGTGAACTGGGTAGTTGAAAATACTTTGAAAATAAGGATTATCACTCATATAGTTGGAGAATTGTGTGTTGGTTCTGAGTCTGAATCCAAGTCCTCCATCCTGTGGAGCAAGAATGCCCCAAGAAAGCCCATATGGTTCATTTTATAACAGGAAACATAATAACAGGCATAAACTTCAGGGAAAATTTTAAAAATCAGGTCTAAGCCTAATGCATCTTAATGGATCCAGGTGGAGCTTTCACCCTTTACTGCTGAACTTTCATATTCAAGCATTGATTTAATTTATAATGTAGCTGGGCGTGCAAAGGAGAATTTTCAAATCCAAGTCAGGAATGTTTTTCCAGGGGTATGCAAGAGAGGTAAGAAAATACTAGAATAGTTGTGTTACTGGAAAGTGAAGGCTTCATCTCCAGATGTAGGCTACAGCAGTGGTGTATTCCAAAGGAACACATGGAGAGCAGTGTAGTTTTATGTGTCTCAGAAGACTTTGTAATCTCTTAAGGGCAGGGTGTGTGTGCTGTTGTTTGCCAAAGGCTGCACTTTGATAGCTCCTAAAAGCCTGCTGTTGTCAATACATGGCTGTAATGTCCTTGCACTTTATTAGCTGGCTGAAAAGAGTGTTTTGATGCCTTTTGCTTATGTTTTAGCCATTTGGTTACGTTTTTGTGTGAGGGGAGAGGAGGAAAAGGAAATGTTTCTGTTTGGGGAATCAAGGAAAGTTGTTGTTTAACAATATTACTCTCTTAAAAAGCACTGTCACCAGGTGTCATCACACAAGTCCCTCCCACTTGTGCAGCTGCAGTAAGACAGTTAGTGATGAAAAATACCAAGACCCTTTTCAACTTGGTAGAAAAGACTTGAAGAATCTCTATGAAGATATTAAAAAGGTAAGGGATTTTTATGACCATTCTGGGATCTTGTGATGATTCTGTTTTTAATGGCAACCATCACTTTGGAGGATAGTTATTGAAAGAATATTCTTTATGAACAGCTGCCTGAAACTTAAGCTGAAGGCAAAGGGCCTTTCTACACATTTTGTAGAACCAGAATGCAATTTCTTTTTCACTCTTTTCACAGATATTGGTTTAAATATTGGTTTAAACTCTTGCTTTATCCTGCTGGAATACATCATTTGTGTTTCAAGTTACTCATAGTGATCTTAACACAGCTTCAGCTTACATTGAGTGGAATGTATACCTTGTACATGCTTACTGTTCTGCTTGCAATAAACAGATTGGCTTTGTGACTTTTATGCTGATGTGTTCTTTTCTTTTTTTATAGGAATTACTTGTATCTGCAGCAGAGCTTAAGGAAATGTGTGATTATTACTTTGATGGGAAAGGAAAGGCCTTTCGACCAATGATTGTGGTGCTAATGGCAAGGGCTTGCAACATTCACCATAATAATTCCAGGTGAGCTGGTCACTTTTAGATGTATGGACATATATAATACTTGGAAGTTTATCATTCCTGTGTTTCCCAAAAGTATATCTATAACTTGATGAAAATAAAAAGCTTCTCAGTGAACCTGAATTTAAGTTCCACTGTGAAGCTGCATTTTTGTAGCTGTCAGTGCCAAGGGGGATGCCAGGTTTATTACATACTTCCATCTGTCATTTATTGTTGACTGTACTGCAGTTGTAGCTGATGATGGATGGATAATGTTGCCCAATTTTGATATTTGTAAGGCTTTTGGTCAATTTTAGCTTCTTACATAAATGCTTTATTAGAACCTTTAATACTCCTTGGAACTATATGAAGTTAATTAAAAAGATGTTTAATTTGTAGCCATTCCTGTAGTTATTAAACTTGTCACAGGTAAGAACTTTGCAGCAAGAAGATACCTCCATAGCTTTTTTTTTGTGATTATGCAGGAAAGCCATTGGGCAGGTGATGTGATTATATTCCAAGCTGTGAGACATTCAGAACTGTCAGAATGATTTTTTTCCTCCTGAGGGAGCACATTTCTACACTTTAATGTCAGACTGTAAGGTTAGAGCTGGTGTCATCCTCAAGTCCTTCAAATTACTTGTCTTTTGAAACCAGTTTTAACTGAGCAGAGCATCCTGCTCACCCTGGACTCCACATGTTCCTATCAGTTACAGTTGCATTTTGAGGACTGATGTTAGCTGGAGTGTTCCCTGCCTTCCAGCAATGCTTCCAGTTCTCCCCTCGTGTAGGATTTCAAGTATGAAATCTTTGGTCCCTTGCCAGAAGTGTTTCTGATTTATCAGCCATAAGGAATTTGTCTCAGCTGTCACATCATTTTTTTTTCTTAGCAATAGGTTATTGCCTTTTTGGACTTGATTTCTACCTCAGGACATGACATATCTTTTGCTGCTTGGTATGGCACCTCTCCCAGGATACCCCCTCCTAAGCAAATAGGATTTTGAAAGAGAAAGCAGAGCCTAGTTGGCAGTGTCCTGTCCTGTCTGTGCCAGGTCCTCCTGTTCTAGGAAAACATTGTCCAGGATTAATGAGCTTCACTCCAGCCTCATTCTGTTCCCCATTCAATACTGCTCCTTGTCATTGTCTTGGAGGTAGCAGAAGGAGCAATGTTGGTTGTCAGCTCCTCAAGGATGTCCTTTCACTGATTGGCTGGATATTTTCATGAGTGATCTTGACATGGAAAGCAGGAGCATGCTGATGGTCACTTTTTTGGTGACAGAATCAGCCCTGATGACTGGCCATCCCTAGTGGAATGAAGGAAGAAGGATAAAAATTTCATCTGGAGCTTGAAGGACCATGAGTGTCCTGTTGGGGAGTGACCCCAGAGTGCTTGGCATCTGCTTCTCTAGGAAAAGTCTCCAGGTAATCCCAGCATACATCAAGCAGGGTATATGCAGAGCATCTGTGGGAATGCTGATCCCCTTGTGGTATCATCAGCATGTCTGGTCCTGTGTTCAAATAAAAGTCCAGCCAGCTTCAGGAATGGACTGCCAAGGTAATTGGGGAGAATAAAGGGCTACACATTTATTATGGACATAAACATATTTGTTCTCTTGTGACATCCACATAGGTCTGTGGATGAATTCTCTGGATCTGTTGCTCTGTCCTGAAACCATCAGGACCAGTTCTGAGACTGTCAGTGAGGGAGTGTCTCAGCTCAAGTGCTACATAGGCCTGAGGCAAGTGTTTGCTTCACAGCAGCCAGCCAACCCTCAGCTTAAGTGCTCTGATTTATAGATGCCCGTGGCATTTGGCAGCTTTTCTGCATCTCTGGCAGGTTTTTCTCGGCACCTACAACCTCTGATGTTTTAAAGCTTCCTCCTTAATCTGAACATTCCTTGAATAAGGACAGTCACTGTCTCTCATGTTGCTTTTAGAATGAAATTCTGAGCAGGGAGAACAGAAATGTTTCAGCACAGGGAGAGAATGAAATCCCAGGGTATTTATCTTCCTCTTCTTTGCTTCACACCACTTTAATCCTGTGACTGTAATGATCCAAGTCTTCAGTGTACTGCTTTGTGGCTCATGTGGGATGGCCAATGTCTTAGGGGTTGGGTAGGCCATGCCAGAAGGATACACTTCCATACTGTGCATACCCACTTACTGTGAGCTGGTGAAGTTTCACTGGCATCTTCTTCTCTTTTGCTTTTTAAGCTTCTTGAAACAGTCTGTGTTACACCTGCCCTGTATGTTCACATACCCCCATTTCACACAGATACTGGTTTCAATATTGTTGCTTTTTAAAGTAGCATTGCCTCCAGGGGACAAATTGTTCTTCCAACTTGTTGCTGTTGTAAGGAAAATTGTATATGTAGAGAAGGAAACACTGCATCTTTGTAACTCTGCTATGGACCAGAGTGAAAAAATACCTGCTTTGCATTCTGCTCCCAACAGAATGTTTAATGTTTTTCCTCTTCCAGCTTGTCATTGCCTTTAAAGTATTTATTTTACTCCTTTCCTGGCTTATTATTGAATCTTCTTCCAGAAAATATCACCAAATTGTTTTCCTTTGTTGAAGCACAAGTAATCAGAGATACTGGCCACAACATTTTTAGACTTGTGGGGTGAGACAACATCCTGCACTGTTCAGCTTCAGTATCTTTTTACTCTTCCTGTGAGGTTTGTTCATGTTGTTGAGTTTCTGCTTCATCTTATTACTGTTTTCAGCTGTCATGTAACTTGCTGGACCCAAAGTGTTTTTGCCAGTTCTTTCATCTGACTTTTTCTTCCATTTTCTTTTGTGCAATAGTAGGAGAGCAAGTAACACTCCCCCTTGTTTGGCTGTTAAAATAACAGGATGCAATGTTGTAAGGTGTGGGGCAGTCCCCAGAGCCCTTTTTGTCTCCACAGAGCCCCACCAGAACAGCTGAGACATGAGATGAATGCCAAGAAACACCCAAGTGGTTCTCCTCACAGGTTAGGAGTCATGATCATTTCTGGTTAGATTTGAGGCAGGATGGGTATTTAGAATACTTTGCAGATCAGCTGTTTCTAGAGTCATAATCAGGAGAAAAACAACTGTATAAAGAATCTGAACTATAATGAGAAAGATCAGTGTCTGAAGCATTCAGATTGTTCTATGCTGGTAAGTTGTAGTTTTGTCTTTTGTGTTTTGTTGTTTTTTTCCCTGGAAGATCAAGTGTCAGAAGTCCAGCTGTGAGTCCTTAGGCCCCTTGGGCAATGGCTTTTGGCTTTGTAATAGCAATCTAGTTTTGTGTGAGAGTGAGAATTGGTGTGAAGAGTTCAAGCTGAGGTTGTGCACACCTTCCATTTCACACATCCTCTGGCATTTCTTCCCCTACCTCTGTGCAGAATTTCACAGAATTAGCACTCAGCCTGACTGGACATGATGTTTCTGTTTGGGTTGTGTACTCCAGAGGTGTTTGCAAATAAGAGGTTTTTTTATTTCTATTTCTGAACCCAGAATGGGAGAGGAGAATAAGAGAAGGCTAGAGAAGTAGAGAGACATCTCAATAGAGAAAACAGTGAGCACAGAAGATCTAGAAGAGGGAGAAAAAGGGAATAAATCCATCCAAACAGTGTGAGAACTACCTAAACATAATGACCTGGCTAACCTGGATGTTTCCTAAAGATAGGAGGACCTGCCAGCAACCTTAGTCCTCTTTTCTTTCACCCTCCAAAGCATGGTGGTCAGATGCCTCTCTTTCTGCTGCTCTGTGATTTGCTCCCATGTTAAAACAACCACCCTCTGTGCCTCCCTGATTCTGCAGGGCCCTTCTGTGTCACCAGCTACAACAACAACAGAAATGTTGTTCCTTTCAGCCACGGGGGGCTTAACAGCAAAAATGTCCTCTCAGGGGTGTGGTGATGACACAGAAACGTGGTGAGATTTGTTGCAGGTTTCCTGCCCTTGGCAAACACACTGCAGTGCCTTGTGCTGCAGAGTGTAAATAGGAGTTTGGGTTGTTTTGAGGGTCCTTATCCCCACCTTTTTTTCTTTTTGTGGAGGGATGTTTGGAGGGAGAGGTGAGTTTGGGTTTTGTGACCTGTGAGATCAGCCTTGGTCTTTTCCAGTGTCCATGAAGCAAATTGTGTCATGGAAAAGACCTCGGGGTACTGTAGGTCTATAAACACACATCACAGAATCTATCAGGGGGTCCTACTGAAAAACAGAATGTGATCAAGGACTTAAAATTAATATAATTCATATGTAAAAAAACCAAACCAAAACAAAAACCCAATCAAACAAAAAGACAACCCACAAAGCAAACAACAAACAAAAAAACCAACCCCAAAATAAAACCCAAGAACTTACTGTATGTATAAAAATTTTGCATAAATATCATATCATGTCATCTTGGTGTGCCTTTACTTTGAGAATGACCTAAAAATGGCATCTTTCCACTTCCTGGACACGTGGGCAGACAGTTCTGTCCTGACTTGAGTTACTGCTACATGGTGCTTTTGTTTTGCAGGTGAAGCAGAATGAAAATGGCAGGGGCTGAGAAGGATCCTGTTTCTTGTGTGTTTCCCCTAAAACAGGCATGCTCTGATCCAGAATTACCCTCAGAAGAGATTTTGCATTGCCAGATATTTTTTTTTATTGCCAGTGATGGGGAGAACCTTGCTGGAGAACTTGCACCAACAGCAGTTTGGGAAAACCCCTCCAGGTTAAATTCTCCCATATCATAGCACGTTTGGGAACCAGACACAGGAACCCTGAGCATTCCTCTGCCATTTTTAGCCACTGTCAGAGATACAATGCACTGTAATGCAGAACTTCTCAAAAGCTGCTTTTGCAATGTCTGTCCTTGTGCTGTCTTCATGCTGCTGACAGGTTTTGGGTGTGTCAGTGAGTGTTGCCATTTGCTGCTACTTCCCAGCAGGAAGTCCAGTTGGTGACACAATTAATGAAAAGGGGAGTCCCCCAAAGGAGACCAGTGCATGAAAGAGGCTGGAGACCTTTACCATTTTTTTTTGAAGGTAAGTTCTCTACTTAGTAACAGTAGTTTATTTTGGAAAACTACTTACCATCTTACTGCTTAGCATCTGACTAAATTACCAGTCCACAGTAAAACTTACCTTCAAACAACAGTGATGGTTTCCAGCTCTTATTCCCTGTTGTTTCAAAGCCACGTTTTTCACAGCCTGTGAGCCACACATCCTGCTATTGTTCAGGAGGTAGAACTCCCACTGACAGCAGTGCAGGGCTCTGCAGAGAGGTAGGTGTCAGAACACAGTGTTATGGCAGCAGACTGCAAGATGTTCTTTCATTTTGTGACTAATCACCAGATTTTAATAGACATAGGCAGCCCAAGAAGATTTTAATTTCCCTTTGGCTGAGCTGAAATTATCTTCTCTTTCTCTCCTTTCTTTTTCTGTTTTGCTGGAAGATAAGTGTCTTTTGCTCTTTTATCTGTGTACCAGAAGTAGGGTGTCTGTAAGAAGCAATTTTTTCAGTAGTTGATATTTTTTGGTTTGTTTGTAGTTTGGTTTTGGGTTGTTTTTTTTTTGTTACCAGCTTCAGGGTTTGTTGGTTTGTCTTTTGTTGTTTTTTTAATGATCTTGAGGACTTGTTACAGCTATGAGGCAGGGCTGACTGGGGGAGCCATTGCTGGGATCCTGCATGCAAGCTGTGAGGAAAACAGCTAGAAACAGCTTGAACAAGGCAGTAGCAGTTGGATAGTAGGGTAGACAGTCCTTTGTGTGAGCCACGTTGGCTCTTTTATGTTCATTTTACCAACTTTGTTCCCTGGATAATTGCTCCCATGTTCTTCTCTTCAACTAGTTTGAAAACTAGAGTAGACATGAACTCCTGAGAGTTGAATCATCAGTGTTAGAGCTTCCCAAAGGCTGAATTTCAGTGTTAGGCAGTGAGTGTTTGCAGCCCTAAAGTGATTGCAGTGTAATTCCAGTCAATTCCTCAGGTTTTTGAAGAACCTCTGAGTTAACAGGATCCATGAGTTATGTCTTTTCAAACATAGAATACAGGTTTCTGTGGCTGCTGATCTCTGCAGCTTGCTGGTTAGTAGGGTCAGCCAGCTCTGGAGAGGCAGTGATGCTGCATCCTACAGGTGGAGCAACATGGAGACAGGGAAACCTCAAACTCATCTCCAAAGATACCTGGCTTTCTCTTCTTTCCTGTTTGCTAGATTTTCATCTTCTTGGAGCCAAGCATCCCTGGTGCAGTGCTATTTACTGTCAGTGGATAACTCAGGAGTTTTGCAGGACTATTAATGCAGCAAGGCAGAAACAGGCCTAAGGATGGAAACACCCCATTGCACTGACTGGACTAATGTGATCTTACTTTTCTTTTCCTAACTCCAGGTTGGAAAGATGGGGTTCAGCACATGGAAAAGCTGCAACATTTGGGGTTTTTTTTTGTTTGGTTTTAGTGGAGATTTCTTCTAGTCTGTTGCAGCACATGTAATGGATGTCATTATTTGCCAGTCCTTGGTTTGTGTTTCAGGGAGGTGCAGGCAAGCCAGCGCTCTGTGGCCATCATTGCTGAGATGATCCACACAGCCAGCCTGGTCCATGATGATGTCATTGATGATGCAAATTCTCGTAGAGGAAAAATGACAGTCAATCAAATCTGGGGAGAGAGGAAGGTGAGTTTGCTATTCCCTGTAAGACTTGCCTTTGTTTCAGCAGGGCACAGATACCTAGGGGGTTTTGTCACATTGCTTTGCCAGGAAAAGCATGAGGAGGTGTGCACAGGCTGTGGTAAGATAAATGCCTGCTCTTTTTCTGAACTGTTGGAAGCATTAGGTAATGTAGGACTGTAGTGTGATCCTTAACTGGTTTTATCTTCCCTCTGCCATTCTTTTCAGAGCTGATGGATGGAAGACTTTGAACTTGCACCTCATCCACAACACCTTGTGTTACTTTGATTCAGCATTAAATGTAAAAAGTTTTCAGTCAACATGATTTTTTAATTTAATTGTTGAGAGTTGTTTCTTCACAGAGCATGGAAAGGAAGGTGTTAATGAGAAAATGCAAGAAGTACATTTCTGACTGAACCTCTCATGGCAATTCAGAGCTAACATGGCAAAACATAACAGAATGGCCAAACAGGGAAGCAATGTTCAAAATCTTCACAGGCAAACATATACTCAGATATTGCAGGACAGTGTTTCTATAGAAGACTATAAAAAGCACTGTAAGACAGGGATTAAAAAATGGTTTGAGTGTTGATATTTAGTTATCTTTTGTGTGCTTTACATAGGAAACCAATGCCATGAGAGCAGACCTGCCACATAAAGGATTTC
>JANHGL010009972.1:48284-80348 GCA_024611195.1 Ceyx melanurus | reverse complement strand
CATCCCAGCGAGTGTGGGGCTGCATCCCAGCGAGTGTGGGGCTGCATCCCAGCGAGTGTGGGGCTGCATCCCAGCGAGTGTGGGGCTGCATCCCAGCGAGTGTCCAGACGGGGGCAACAATCCCCGAGAGCAATGAGAGACTTTGGCTCCTGGAGCAGCTTCCCCACAGACCAGCCCCAGTCAGCTGCAGGTTTATGATGTGGACATGGTCAGTTGGTCACTCGAGCTGTGATGGGCACAGCAGGCTGGATTTTTAAGCTGCTTTAGTCCTGAGCAATAATTATAACCTGAATAGGAGCTATGAAGGTCTTTCTTTCAAAGATGCAAGAATGAACTCTGCATTCAGGAATGTTGCTTGTGACTCACATTTCAGTTCTGAAGTGTCCATATACTGCTGTGATTTTTATTTTATTTTTTTTTAATATAGGTAATGTCAATGTTCCCAGAAAATGGCCACCTACAAGAATAGCTCTGTTCTGACCTTCCAGATTAAATGAGAAAGCTCTTCTCTTTACATGGCACTTCCTCTCTCCATTCACCAACTTGTGTCCACCCTGGCCCTTTGCCAGTAATGAGGATTTGTCACTCTCCTGCATTCCATACTTTAACTCTTCACGTGCAAAGTGGTGGTAGGTAAAGATTTCACTGAAGCAGGGCAGATGCAGTCCACTTGACTTGCTGATACTAATTGATTTAGATTGCTGAAGCAACCAAAAGTTTGCTGGGCTTTGTAGAGCAGTAGGTGTTACCTCTCTGGGGCAACTACTGCTGTGTAAGAGACAAGCATCAAAAGGAGGAGAAGAGGCCAAAATGTTCTGCTTTGATAGTTCCTATCAGCAGCTATTGAACTTTCTCACATTTTACACTTCACTCTGTTTTATTACCCTGCAGAATGTTGTATGGTTAGACATAAGCAGCAGCATTTTCCTGACATACTGTCCTCTTTTAAATAAAATTGGGAAGCATGAGAAGCTGTGAATGCCTCAGGTATCCAGATCCCTCTGGGTTTGAACTGTTACCCACAGAAGCAGGTTATGACTGGGAAGTGTTCAGATGTTCAGTTATGAAATTCACTGGTGCATGAAATAGTCTCTAATCTTGTGTGAGCTGAATCATTTTTATTAGGATATAATGTTTCTTATTCCATCTTCATGTTCATCTTCAAAGGTACTCCTGGAATTGGGTTTTAGTTTGGACTGGGGTTTTTTGTTTGTTTGAAATTGCTTTTTGATTTGGGTCTTGTGCTTTGTTTGGTTGGGGTTTTTTAAATGACCCTACCTAGCAGTCTTAAAGAGGAATTTAGATGTAGATATACAAATGGATTTTTTCTATGTTGTTTGGTTTTCCTAACATGTATTTTTAGCCTTGCATTACATAAACTGTGTTTTTACTCCTTCTATTAGTCACAGCAGATTTGGAATGTTTGCAGTAAGACAGGGTGGATTTTTGCCCCCTGTTCCCAATGGTTTTCTTGAAGGCTGGAATAAACCTCAAGTATTTAATCATAACCAACATAAGCTTGCAGAGTGTGTAATCAGTACAGAAATGCAAAAGCATAAGAGCCTTTACTTTGAGGCAAGATATTGTCAAATTTTAGTTTGTGTCCTACACTTCAGCTTTGTGGAGTTTATTTAGCAAAACATCTAGATGTCTCTCAACCAGTCAATTCCTTTATCTGTACTCAATAAAAATGTTCTGTTACCTCAGTCTAGTGATACTTTTGTCTAGCTGCTTGTACTTGCTTCATTCACTGTCTTGTCTTTGCCACTAATTATCCTTTGCTAGGTTTGTCTTCATGTTAATCACTTCATCTTCCTCACCAATTCACTTACAGTTAATATCACACTTAAAAATAATCTGCCTTAACTCATCTGTCCCTCCTATACCAAGTGCAACCCATCCAGTTTGGTGGATCTTTATGAAGTGTGTAATGTCCATTTTATCTGTTGTCTGACCTCTAATTATCCCCTGGCTGATTTATGTGTGTAATAAATGTAATTCCCCTGTCCCTGGCCTGTGTATCATTGCTGGTCTGTGTGTGCACTGCATCTGCATTTCTTCTCTCTTCATCCTGCATTCTAATTTCCAAGTCTGATAAATATTTAATCAAGCTAATTGCTTTCCAGACATCCATATATATTTTAATACCACCCTGCTGTTCAGCCTTGTTTCCTGATCAGCTTGGCTATTTGTGTGCATCCATGATCAGAGATAAGAATGTGCCACCCAGTCAGCTTTTTGCCTTCCCCAGATCCCTGCTGGCTGTGCTCCCTGTGTCACACCTATGGTCAGAGACTGAAAGTGGATGCTGACTAAAGCTTTCTATTTACTTGGGTTTGTTTTGTTGTTTCTTTTGTTTTTGTTTTTGTTTTTAGGTTTCAATTTTAGGCTGCCCTGATCCCAAAGTTCATGAGATTGCATACCAGTATGGAAAAAATGTTGGCATAGCTTTTCAGGTAGTGCTTTTGTTGAAATCAAGGGAATCTTAAAAACTAAACTTAGAAATCTAAGTGGGTTCTTAACCCCTTCTGTAAATCTTATCTTAAAATAAATTATAAAATCATTTTTAGTTTTTATGTAAAAAAAAAAAAGTCTAAAAATAATCTATATGTTTATCTTTTTTACAGCTCATAGATGATGTGCTGGATTTTACATCATGTGCTGACCATCTTGGGAAACCAACAGCAGCAGATCTCAAGCTTGGCTTAGCCACAGGCCCTGTCCTGTTTGCTTGTCGACAGGTAAGTCAACAGGAATCTCTTTCCCCAGAACAAAAAATGTGATTAATTAATCATTAATAAGCTTTATTAAGGTAAATGAGTTCATAGTATGGAAATACAAGAGAAGAAAATCAGTTCTATTTTAAAAATCTTCTTTTTAGGTCATTTTTAAATGCTTTTCCTCATTTATATTTTTGATCCATTTTTGCTCTGAAAGTTAACTTGACCATCTTGTAATTCTTTGTGGAAAACTTCCTCCTATTATCAAGAAACTGGAAGAACAGCACTAGAGACTTAAGTTATACTTAAAATATAAGTGATAAAAAAAATGTTGAGCTTCACAGACACCTCTGTACTGCTACTAAAAAATGTTTGGTTATTTGTAGCTTAAAGACACCTGAGGCAGGACTTTGAAGATAGTCCCAAATGTAATTGTTAGTTATAGGCTGTCTTTTCCCTTGGAATTAGTATCACAGCTCCCCTGCAGCCCCTTGAATGAATCTGCCAATCCTCATGGTGTCTTCCTGACAGACATACTTCACAGTGACAGCTGCCTGTCAAATTCATGTCTAGCTGCCCACTCGACCTGCTGCTAACAGCTTTGTGCCTTATGATATCCTTTAGTGCTGAAATACTAAGAGTGAAAGCATCTACTTCCCATGTCCTGGTAAATATGAATAGCAGCAGAATGGATTTTTTTTTAACATGGCCATTAACTTGTTAGGATCCAGAGAAAGCCCAGTCTGAGTCACCAGTGAACTTCTCAGTGTTTTCCTGGGAGTATCAGGGACCTGTCACAACAGTGAGGGATGGGTCATGTTTGTTCCCTAACAAGTGTGCAGAGCTGCACTTTCAGCCCAAAGGTGTGCAGGGAAGGCAGATCCTTGTTTACAAGTGTACAGCAATAGAGTGTTTGACTAGAGCCATCTGCTCAGGGTGGGGAGAAGGCAGGGCCTGCCATTACCAACTGGCTGCAGCCAGCAGAGCCAGACAGTTGAAGTTCTAAACGTTTGGGCTTTGCTCTCCTATAGCCCTCTGCATAGTGCAGATACTTATAGCTGCACCTGTAGTAGCCACAGTGGCTGGGGAAGGGCTGCCCTTTGGTGTCTCTGACCTCAGGACAGGATTGCCAAGTGACCTTTGCTCTGTGTCAGTTCCCAGAGATGAATGCCCTGATCATGAGGCGCTTCAGCAAGCCGGGAGACGTGGAGCGCGCGCGGAGATACGTGCTGCAGGTAGGAAGGGCTGAGCCTGGCTGCTCCACTCCTGAGGGCAGTCCTTGCCTCTGGTGGACTGCAGGGCTGCAGTTCCTACTGCATCTTCAGTGGCATGCTGTGTACAGTACCAAGCTACTGCTGGCACGGTGTTTTAGCAGAAATGTTAGGTACTGAAGACTTGTTTGTTTTTTTTTTCCCCCTCCAATAGCATAAAATCCACATAATAAAAGTAAAAAGCTCCTGCAGGAACTCAGCTCCTGCAGCTGAGGAGCAGCTGTATCCAACAACTGGTGTTAAGTGGCACCTAATTACCAGGCTGTTGTGCAACTGCAGTGCACACTCCAGATTACTTTTGTTTGACTTGAATAATTGTGAAAAATTAATACCTGTTGTTTTCAGGCCAGCACGGGGCTTTGTACACCTCCTTAGGGCAGGAGGGGAGGAGCTAAACCACTGATTTCTCATCCTACTGAACAGTGTGTTGTTAATACCAGTGTTGTTTTGCAGGTGTACTTCAGGATAGCATGGATGAGTTGGGGGTAAAGAGGCAGGATTCACTGAATATAGAGAATGAATCCTCTTCCTTTCCCCTTCAGTGTTGGGGATACTCACTGAAAACTCAGGCAAAAGGCAGGAGGGAGGCTGAGGGTGATCCCTGACCTTTCCCTGTGTCCCTACCCCAGAGTGATGGTGTGCAGCAGACCACCTACCTCGCCCAGCACTACTGCCACCAGGCCAGCCGGGAGATCAGGAAGCTGCGCCCATCCCCGGAGCGAGAAGCCCTCGTCCACCTGACCCAGATGGTGCTCGTGCGAGACAAGTGAGAGGCCTCCGCCACTCCTTCTGGCAGCTACTTACCAGACTGTGCCTCAACTGACTTCTAAAGTTCTTTGCTTCCAACACAGGCTACCAAAAAATTATTTTTTTAAACATTCTTCTTATTTTTTTGGGGGGGGAGGAAGTTCTATTTTTTTTTTTTTTTAAAGGTAAAAGTTTCCAGTGTTTTCTTCTTGTGGGAAGCCAAACAAATCAGAGCAAATCAAACTGGGCTGTACAGATGTTTTAAGTGGGGACTATTAATTGGGGTGGATGGGGAAGGCATTTAGATGTTGATGCACAGAAGGCCACAATGAGAATAAATCAATGTATGAGAACTGAAGTTGTTCCAGATTTCACTTGGTAATAACATGCATGCTCTGCTTATTAGTGGGAATGTCTGGTAAACTCCTGGGAAGAGTGAGGGTTTGGATGCTTTCCTGGGTTGTTAAGCTACAGAAGTACCTGGAATTGTATATACAGATACTGTTTTATGTGAGAAGACTGTATACAGACTTTAATTGGGTATAGACATTGAGTTTTCCCATTGATAATGAAATGCAGGTATGCTGGTGGTTGCTACTTCCCAGCAGTTACCAAGATAAATAATTGGAGATTGCTACAGGTAAGAAAATGAAAGGCTTCAGTATTTCTCACACTAAAAAATGAAGGATTCAACAACCAGCCCAAGTTTCAACTCCATCACCTTCCATCAGTCATTTATAGAGTATATCCACTACCATTCTAAAGGCTGCTTTGATGTCCCAGACACATTCCTCTGACAGTAACTATCCAGTACTACCACATTCCTAAGCCAGAGAATGGGTAGAAGAGGGAAGCACATCCATCTGTAACTCTCTCTGCCTGTGTTCCCTTAACCACAAGGGTTAAGACCCTGTTGTGTTTGCGCCCTCCTCCTTCTGCTCAGCTGGGCACAGCACCAAGCCAGATACAGTTGCCACTGAGAAATGTCACTACAGATGGTCAGTCAATTTACTGCATCCAGGTAACTGGGTTTGATCAAGAATCCCTGCTAAAATTAATTTTGGAAGAAAAGAATTGTTAAGAGTATGTATAAATGTGTAATTCAGGTTTCATATCTAATTTATTTGCCCTCTGTGTCAGTGATAAAGTCACATTTACAAACATTTGCTTTTTAGTACATTGCCTGGGATAACACAGCCATGATTTTGCTACGTCAGCATTCCAAACTTCTTTGCCAAGCCAACAAAGTAATGGACAAGACCTTTGGTTCACTTATATATTTATGAATGGAAAAGTTATAATGTAAATTTACTCATTAAAAAAACTTGGGTACAAATTACACATACATAAGACCACCCATTTGTTTTGATTCACATGGACACCTTAGACCCAAACAACTCATTGTAATAGACTTTTGTGAGAATACTCCAGGTAAAGATTACAACGATTGGAAGCATCTTGGATTTTTAAAAAAGTATATTTCAATACATAAGTTTGTATGCATGCTTTAAACAAATAGAGTTCAAGAATGAGCAAAGAGTCTAAACAAAAAGTAATATGACCAGCACTAACATTAAACTTCTCATCCAGATTTTAATATGTTAGTCTAACGTAGTGTTAGTTACCATGCTGTACTGAAAAAAAAATGTAATGGCACAATCTGATCATGGTTCATTAAATATTATACCCTACTTCCCCAGAATATTTAGGCCGGTCATAAAATTAACAATGCATAAGTAAATAAGTATAACCAGTTATAGACAGCTGCTTGTTTTACAAATTGCCATCAGGTGAGAGGCACCCTCCCCAGAGACCTGCAGAGACGGCCCTTCAACCCCACCCCAACCCAGCATGGCCTGCAGACACGGGCACGCTTCTGTTGACAGGATATTAAGACAATTCCGTTAGCTTTTAGTTACCCCTCGTAAATAATCATGGTATGACTGCATACAGGACCCAGCTTGGAAAAGCAGAAGGTTTCAGTCAGCATAGTGCATGATTGATTCCACGTAATTCCCAGGGAACAAGCCAGTGACTCGATTGCAAACTCCTTCATACCAGCCATCGTCGTTCTTCTTGATCACGTAAATGATGGCGCCCTCCATGAAGGACAGCTCGTCGTCCTTGTCCTTGGTGTAGTCGTAGATGGCAACCACTGGGGAGGAACAGCAACGTGCTCAGTGTGTGGGGACCAGCACCACCAGTCACATCTTTGCAAGTGCAATTGGTTGTTTTTTTTGCAAGACTAGTGTTTGCTACCCTGGGATTTTCCCCTAATGAAAGTCACTTGTTCTCCCTGGAGGTTGAACGTTAAGTCCAGAAAATGAAATGTCTGGGGTTGTTTTGTAGCGGTAGCTACCACTCATTGGGTGGTACCACTAATGGGTGGTACCACTAATGAGTGGTGACTACCCTGCTGGGTGATGACTGCTGATAGTGACTACACCAATGGGTGGTGACTACACTGAACCTCAGTTGGGCTATTGACAGAGGTACAATTGGCTGCAGCGCAGTGAGACAGAGCATATGGACACTTAAAAGCTGAACTATGAACTAGCTGGCTCCATGAGCATGGCACTCATTGCTGGTCAGAGTAACTCGTAAGTACATGGAACCCTGCACTGGAATTTCTGGAATAAAGAAAGCGTAGGGAAAAAAAATAAATAAAATTGTGTAGAAATGGGTCAAGGGGGAAAAAAAATATTACCCCCTGGCCCATGCAGCCATCTAGGATGTACTGCAGTGGTGCTGAGCCACAATAAAGAACTGGATGCCTTTGCTACACAACTGCTTTGAGGCAAGAAGTCTTGGCATTGATTTCCAAGGGGCTGCAGTGAGTTCAAGTATAAAAGTTCCCATAGGAAAAACTGGGAGTGAATTTACAGGAACATCAGCTGTTCTCATACGTGCTTGGTGACATTACTCTTGCCAACCTCCAATTCACTGTCTGCAATTAATTTCTCCCTATGGGAAATAAATGTCACCACCAATAATACCAGAATTAAAAACTACCACTATGGATACACCAACTGTGGACACCAGAGCCTTGCCCTTCAAAACAGTTAACGAGGGTTTATGCCACTGATGAGTTTCATGAACTCCCAACCCTACTCTCTTCCACACAGGCACTCAGCAACCCAACGTCTCAATGCCTGGCAAACCACACTGCTGCCTGGCAGTGGCTTTACAGAGTCAGGGTGGGACACAGCAGCTCTGCCAGGAGAGGGGCACCCTCCCCCCTTCCATACAGGCTGCAGCAGCTGCCAATCATGGGAAATCCTGCACTGGTGCTGTGGACAAGATGGTCACTGTCAGAACCGGGACAACTCTCCAGGCAGGAGATCAGCCCCTCACTTTACTGTGAGTCACTGGTAAACCACCAAGGAAGCCTCACTATATTTTGGATCTAAGGATCCACTCTAGCTGTCTAATTTGGTGGGATAAACAGAGCTTGGACTTTCTGGCCTTTTGGCCAATCTGGACAACTGTGCTGCAATCCTGACAGGGTCCAGCAGCTCAGCAAAGGTGAAATCCATCTGATTTACATGTGATTGCTGTAACAAAGGATTGCTTTAAGCCATTCTGGAATGCCTGAAGGCATTTTATAGTCCTTCTGGGGAAGGATCATATTTTATCACATTAGGTGTAACCACAGCAAGAAAAGAACGGTTTGTCCCTTAGCAGGGATAACGACTGTTCTCATCAGACCCAAGCAAGTCCTTCATTCCCTCCAGACACCACAAACCCTGATGCTGCTGGAACGCAGGGACAAAGCTTCTCTTACCTTTCTCTATATAGTTTTTAGGTGCCCAAGCAGGATCTCCATCTGCATAGGGATCGCTGTACTGCACAACAGCAGCCTCCTCGTCCTCGTAATCCACAGGGGGCGGGGGCGGAGGAGGAGGAGAGTCATCGAACATCGGCATCTCGTCGGGAGGCGGTGGGGGGGGAGGAGTCGGGCTATCGGCAACTAGAAACGGTTGGAGACAGTTGGTTTGCTTTTGGTTTGTTTTTTTTTTCTTAAGTCAGAGCGGAGATGCAAACAAACCTGAGGCTGTACACTGGAAATCAACGGGCCGGGGGACACACCACACACAGCATGCACTATAGTCCCATGCACTGATTAGAAACAGAGGCTTTGTGTTACCAGCTACAACACACAGCTAGGTTTGTTATTAGCGGTCAGTCGGGGTGTGAAGGCTACAGAGTGAAAGCACATGCTGCGGGGCGGGAGCTGAACAGCGGAGGAGAAGCTGCTCCGATCTCCATGCGCTGAGGGGGCTGCTGTGGCCTGAGCTATGGGAGGACTCGAGTGGCACCTCTGAGCCAGGCAGCGCCCGGCCCCTGGCCCTGGCCAGCAGCTCCACTGCTTCTGAACAAATCCTTTGCCTCTAACAATCGCTTTCATCTCTTCCTGAACAACTTCCTTGGATTCCTTCTCTCCCAGTGCTAGTTAAGGGGACAAAAAGAACTGTTGTGGATCATTAAAGAGGAAAGAGACTAGGTGTTTAAGACTGAAGCAGGTGAGAGAAAGCCAAGTAATCCTTCTGCAGAAGCAAAGCACACAGATTCTGATCTTGCAGCCTGGCTTGTACGTGTGCACACATCCAGGATTCAATTAATAAAAGGAAAACTACAACAGGCAGCTGCTGCTCTTGAGGAAAAAGTGCTCAAGGAATTAAGTGTATAATCCAAAACGTCAAATCCCTGCCCTGAGATTCTCCAATCAGCACAATTCCAAGTTGCACTGGGAAAGGGAAAAATAAAGGCATTATGGTACAAGTCACTCTTAAAATCAGTTCATCATTAGTTTCAGGAATGTTCACTGCAGCTGGCAGCAAAGGAGAGCGAGCACGTGCTCAGATGCAAGACATTAAGTCATTTATCCTACCCTATCCTACTGGGACTAGTGGTCCACTACACATGGACCTAGGTGTAAGAACTATGAAGCCAGAAGTTGCCAAAAGGCAGCTACTGCCACTAACCTCAGCTTTGTTTTATAGCAATACAGATTTCTTTACAAGAGAGATGGGAGTGTGCACATTGAAAACACAGGCTGAAAGCCACTGCTCTAGTAAGGGTTTGACTGGAAGAAAACATCAGGTTGGGCACATGCTCCAGAACATGTAGCTACTGCATTACTACATTAATTTTGAGCAGAAAGCCAAACAACAGGGCAAGGAACAACACTGGGTAAACCTTTAGCTATTTTGTTACACTGGCACTGGAGATGAGAAGTGGGGTTTCTCTTTGCTTTAATGCCCTTTGCTTTCTCCTGGCCACTACTCCAGTGGTGACCAACCTTTGCTCTTCAGCCACGTGCCCCTGACAAGGAGCTGCTGGGTCAGGGGCTGCCTCAGCTAATGCTTCTCTTCACCTGTCAGCCCAGCTTCTCTTCAACGTGAGCAGCTGAGCTGTGTACCCCCAGCTCTCTCCATCAGTGAGACTGGCTGCCACTGTATTAGTGATTCCTCTCCCATACAGCAGCCCATTTATGTCACTTGGAGACAGACTAACAAAGCCTTTGGCTGAGCAAAGGCTACGTCTTGCCCATGTTACTGAACAGCACTCACAGGCTTCATTAATCCACCACAGACACGTGACAACCCTGTTTATGAATGGACTGGGTTTGTGTGGTGGCTTTGGCACATTTTTCACAAAGTCTATTTCTCCCCTTAATTTCTATCTGCAGCCAGGAAAAAAAAACTAATATTGAAGCATCAATCCTTTGATATCACGAGAAATTCCTACCTTAAAAAGTGCAAAAAGTTGTATTTGCTTAACAATGAGGCTGCTCATTGGAAAAGAAGGCAAGGGGTCAGGAAATGCAGGTGTGAAAGCTCACCATGTAGGTACCCTAACTGAGATGCAGTGCAGGAACTGCATCCTCTATGGGAAACATTTACAACAGTTCAACTTCACATTGAAACAAGGGGAGAGAAAGGAACAGAAAATTAGACGTGTCACCCCATGGAAGTATCCCCCTGCCTCTTAGATTTTAACCTAGACTTCTCCTGGTTCTGATATTAGAACAGGCAGACTCCAGGGTATAATTACTTCTCCTAGGGGAGAACAAAAAAAGCAAACAGAAAACCACACTGAACGAGGAAGCGTAAAAGGACTAGCACTTAATACAGCTCCAAACTGAGACATCTTGGATGTATCCACAACCCTGCTCTTTAACTGGGACTCAGCAGACTCCTTTTGAAAGGACTGGGTGTGCCAGAACAGCAATTTACACCCCAACCACTTGTCCCTGGGGACCAGCCACTGGAAAACCTCTGGGAAGGAGACACCCACAGTTTGAGCACAGGGCGCAGGAAAAATGAGACTAGGCCTCACAGAGCAGAGGTTGCTGCTCTCCAAACCCACCAGATCTTTATGGTAAGGAAAAAACAAATCCACCCATGTTTTCCTAACTTCACTCCCCTGTAGACTCCTTGCAGAAGATGAGGCAGATGAAAGTCTAGCACCCAGTGCCAAAACTCAACAACAGCCTCTACAGCCCGTTCTGCTGAGCATACGCACAGACTGCCCCAGGCAGCCCTGGCTCTGAAGGAGGCAGCAGCAGCAGCTCAAAGCCATACTTGTTATACAACTGTCAAACCCGAGGGACTGTTAAAAGAAAGAAAATCAAAAGAAAAATTCCTCCAACCAGATTTCAAGCTTCAGCTATTTTTACTGCAATCTCATTCACAAGTCAGCTTGCGTTTTGTTGTTGCAAATATGGATTAGTCTGTCCCTTTCACCTCCACTCTCCCAAGGGCTGTGTTATCTCCAGGAGGACAATACTTGGAACAATTCAGAAGCAGGTGTCAATTTTCTCAAGTTTATCTGCAAGTGAAGATATTCTGTAACATTCATCTTCAGTAGGTTTACACTTCGAATTCTGGAAGGTTTGTCAACACAGTTTTGTGGCATGCTACTCTACATCATTGTGATAATGATGATGATGATGATTATTATTACTATTAATCTAGCAAACCAAAAAACCTTCCTTATGAATGAGAGCCAGAGAGATACCTCCTATCTCTGATGTTCAGAACATGACCACTTAAAAGCTCTAATGGGAAGCTGAACAGCAGCACTAGTCAGATCTGGAGGTCCCAAAATGTATTCTGGAGCTATATAGTTACTATGTAGTAGTAGCCCCTGAGATCCTAGGAAACCTCACTATGGCTCCCAAATACTTTAATTTTCTACTCCCTTCATGCCCTACCTACACTGCTTTCATTCTGCTGTTCACAGAACTGCAATGCACTCCTACAGCAAAGATGTCCCTGGATCAGGAACATGACTTTACACCTGCACTAGGAGTTTTTGGGACAGGAACACTCACCTGGAATGAATCAAGTAGTAATGGTAAAAGCAGAGTTACCAGTATAAAACCCTCACAGCAAACCTAACAGCAAGCAGAGCTGTGCTGCAAGAAGCTCAGTAGGGAAATCTGGCTAGAGAACATAAAGAAATGGAGAATGAAAGGCTGCTGAGAGGAAAAATACCTGACAAGCTCCTTCATAATGGCATTAGATGGTAAGACTGCATGTTTAAATTGACTGTACATCTTCCTGAAACCTACTACAGGACTGGAATCAATGGTTACACAGTACATAAGTCTACATAAGCCTTTCTAATAAAAACTAATCAATTAACCCTAGTGAAAAAGCCTCAGGCAGGATGACTCAACATGGACTTAATATTTTTAATTAAGATACATTTCCATATTCACACCAAGCATATGCCACATATTTCCCACTGTAGTTCTATAATAAATTTGCAGTTCAGAACTTAATGGATCAGTAATAATCATGCACATGTTATAAAATATTGAAGAGTGTGCCCTTCAGCTCCAATAGCATATTGACACTAGAATGCAAGATGGTATTAGCTTCTGGAAAAGGAAACAAAATAGAGTCTGACTTGCCAGCCATGCATGCTAGAAGAAAGTAGGCTCTACCCTTTAACAGCTCAGCTTGTCCAAACTTACTGTTTTCCTGCACCCTGGCCACGAAGCCTGTGAGAGGTATCTGTGGAGTCAACTGAGGCATAGGGGGAGGGGGTGGAGCAATAGAAACTGGTAGCAACACACACACCATATTGGGGAAAGTCAAACAGACAAAGGAAAAAAAAACAAACAAAAAAGGAAACAAACAAAAGCAGCCGTCAGTAACGAGGACCACAAAACAAAGTCTGTAAAAACCAACAAGAACACACACACACACACTCATACACACACACATACACACACATACACAACAAGAACCTTCTTCAAGCTTGTGTTTCCAACCAGGCTGAACCCGTGGTTAGCCAATGGAAGCTCAAAAAGCAGAGCCTGCCCCTCTGTTCAGCTGAATGAAAGGCTGAGTGCAGGCTGGGTGTCTGGCAGCTCACATGGTGCTGTGAAGGGACTTGCTCCACTGCACTCAAGGGACACACAAAACTGAGCTTTTCGTCCTGCTGCCACCTAAGGGTTCCTCAAATTTAGTAATTATCTTCTAAAAGTAGGTTGCTAGAAGCTGAGGTGATGTTTCAGTGATTCTGGACTCCTCCTCATTTAAAATAAGACCAGGGTGTTACATCAAGTGCAGCAAAGCAGCACTGAGACAGAGACAACTACTTTACAAGGGAGATTATTGCACCACCAATACTTGGGATTCACACAGAGAGCACCTCCCAGAACTCTGTTCTGCTGGGGCAGGGGCAGTGACTTGGTTTGCTATGTTTTTGTCTTGCATAGGAACCCAGACCCTGTTGCTTGGTCGTAGGAAAGCCAGATGGGTTTGGAGTAGAACAGAGCTTTACTTTAAATTATTAAGTCTTTTGTGGTTAGAAGGCACTCAGCAACCTAAGAGGCTGGCAAAGGCTTCCACAGCTACTCTAGCACACAGAGCTCTCCAGGAAGCACTTGCAAGCTCTTCTCCTCTGAAGTGAGTGTCTATTTGGTGAGTAATGAGACATGAGACACATGGCACCACTGCTCAGAGATGCTGGGCTGACTGAGAGCTGAGATGTTCAACTCTTCCCTCTGCAGGGAGGCAAGAGGGAAGTGGGGAATGACACATTATCAGCTCTGGCAGGACATCTCCCTGTGAAGCAGGGGAAAGGAAAAAAAAAGAAAAAATGGGAAAAAAGCTACAACACATGAAATAATTTGTTTATAGTGTGACCATTTTCAAGAGAAATTTCTGTGAAGGTGGGAATTCAGCAGGGTAATCCAGTTGGAACCAAATTTGAAAGAGGTTCTGTACTTCCAAGTAAGCAACAGTTTTAAATAAAGCCATCACTAAGACTAATGTTTGGTGAATAAAAATGGAGCATTTAGTTCATTACAAAACCAATAACCAAATAAACTGTATGGGAGAAATGATCAATAAAAGAGGGAGAACAAATAGGTTTCTCACAAAATTGAAGTAAACATCTAAGAAAAAACAGAGCATTTTGTTAGCATGGAAAGTAAAACCTTGAGGAAACAAAGGACCTGGATTTAGTGTCAGGACAGTAGCATTAAAAAATAAAGAAGTCACCAGTTACAGAAACAGAGAAAGACAGTTTAAAGTAGAAAAACACACCCATCAAAATACTGTTTAAAAACTGCTGACAATCAGTATTTTGAAAACACCAGAGAGGCTAGATTAAGGAATGGCACCTGCATTTGAGCAAAAAATTGCTTTGGACAAATGTGAACATTTAGAAACAGTGGTGTGCACAGTGTTTTAGACAACTGAATTTTCTCCAGAAGTGAAGTCCTGTTTATTCAACAGAACACAACTGTTCAAACAGGAAGGAGTTTCTGCTGTTATGGTGAATTAATTTGGAGAAACAAGAGTGTGGAAGAAAATGAAGGGCCAGTGTGGGTGAGAGAGTGGGAGGAAAATCAGGATTGGAAAAAAACCCCAGCAGATAGGTACTAAGTCTGCATATAAAAATGCTTTCTGATAAATGCAGTACTTCTAATACACTAAGAAAACTCTTCAGTTTTTCTCTCAGTGTCTCAAACTTTTTAGATGCATTCTTTGCTTAAGAGTAAGTACACATCAGCAAACGTTGGTCCAAAATGATCTTCAGCCCAAACATCAACATTTCTTTTTAAAAGAAATACCACTCTGAAGTTTAAAGAGTTGGCCTGCTGAAGAACACCAGCAGAAACCATCAGAGGGCAATCACCTCTCTATGTTTGTCTAGCCAAAACTGATGGAAATGGCAAGGAAGATGTTTCCCCATGGAAACAGCTTTGTACCAACACTCAAGTAGGCTCTGATTTCGCAGATCTTGCTGCAGTGAACCTCGTTTGCCCTGTTGGGTAGGTAGGCAGGATGCTCCTAAGACCTGCTCAATTGCCCATGGCATCCATCCATCCCTTCCCTCAGTCATTTCCAGCTACAGTACTCCCAGTGTGGAAGCACGGAGGAGGAGCCTGCTGAAAAGATAGAGACTGAGCTCTTTAACAGTCAAGCTTGAAACTAAGAACAAAGGAGAAACGTGGAATCAGGAGAGGATTTAAGAAAGAGACAGAAAGGAACTGTGTGATGGGAAAAGTTGTTACATGAACACTGTTCTGACAGTACTCTCTTGCCACTAGCCCAGTAGTGGAGGGACTGTACTACAAACACATTAGGTCTCCTGCAAAAAAATGATTTTAGTTTATTTCTTCAAGCACACCTGAAATGCTGAGTATAATGTGCCTATAATTAGATAGGCAATCATAATAAGTTATTATCATAAATAACAGCAAACAAGTCAGAGGGGAAAACAGTATAATTGCACATAGTGCAATCACTGAACAACTTTACTGTGGTTTTTCTTATTCGTTTTTCCTTCTATTTTAGGAAAGAAAGCAATAATCTGATCGATAAAGGACTTAAAATGCCACGCATGCTTTTACAATCATTTTGCTCAAAACAGTTGGTGAGCTCAGAAGCTTACTTGAATTTTGAGAATAAAGAGGCCCGCCATTAACATGAGGTTGAGCAGAAAATGGAGCAGTCACAGAAGGATTCCGTCTGTATCCACCAGAAGATGCTGAAGAAGTGGTAGAGTTGTGTCGTGAGATTTGCCTGGTCATTGTGCCATACTGGGAACCAGGAGCTGAACCCGGAGCAGCTGAAAAGCATTAGCCAGAGGAACCAAGGAAAAGACTTAAGCAGAGCATTACTTGGGATAGAATGCAGAAAACAGACCCAAAAAAGCCCAGAACCTGGGAAATACTCGATCACAGCTCTCTAATCATCTAAGGGCAGTAACAGGAGATTTACAGAAAATCAACACCCCTGTTATCATCAATAATGAGAAAAAACACACAGGACATACACAGATAAAAAGGGTATTTGAGAAATACTGAGAACTGCTTGGAGAGACTGGACTGGGAAATTGAATCAGTTTCCAACTCCTAAGCATCTCAATTATCCTACATGCAGTACCTTTTATTAAAAAACACACAATAAAAAAAAATCCACATTTTGCTCAAATGTTTTCCATTGTGAACCCGAACTTGTCTCCACTGTAATCTAGAAAGATACTCTAACATAAGCTTCAGACACTTAGCACATTTATCAACTCTATTTGCTACTTGTGTTTTTATATTGATGGAATTTACACTAACAAATCAGAATCACCAATGGCAGCTGACAGAAAGACATGTCACTCATTCCTCAGGATCAACACCCATTTTTCCCTTCCACGTGCTTGTTGCAGCAACACCAAGGTTAATAAAACAACTGAAGTTTTGGATTAACTTCTGACAGACAAGAGAAAAAAAAATCATTACACCTTGCAAACTAATGAATCTCACACATTGTGGTCACATGGATGAGTGCAAGTTTTAAATGCAAAAACTGTTTTTGCAGCAGAATGTTTTGTGCTTTTACAGACCATTGTATATATCTTATATAAATATATACAAACATGCACACACAGAGTGAGGGATCAGAAGTTTGCAGTCCTCTAATGCTATCCAAAGCCACTTTCACTTAACATTTTGGTAAGGGAAAGTGCAAAGGGTTATGTGGGTCAAAGCCTCCAAAGGCAGTTTCATCAACACAATCACTTATTTTCTTGTCAGCCTGTGATAGGAAAGGTAGTGGATTTTTTTCCTGCCTGTTTGATAAGTATTACTTTCAGATCCCATCCTAAAATGCTTGAAGTAATTTTCCCAATAAATGTTTGTTCATCTCCTCGAGTGTTGCAGTTTGCCACCTGCCTGCAGCCTTCCAGAATCAAACCCAAGCCACTGTGACAGACACTTCTCAGTCTCCTTACTCCCACCAGCTGGGACACGTGTATCACTCTGCACATCACCTACTGGTTCTAAGCCAGGGTGAAACTGCTGTGGCTTAGTTTCAGCTGCAAGAATGATGCAGCAAAAACCAATATTCAAGCTGATTTTGAGTTTTTACAGATCAGGCTCATTGGATCTCAGTTTTACTGGGAACAGTGATTTCCAGCAGCTTTTTCCCCATAACTTGCGTATTTACCTTCAGAGGCTTTAACCACAGGAAATTAGTGATTAGATTTGTTTAAAAACAAACGAACAAAAAAAAATCCCAGATCAGGATTTCATACTAAAATGATGTAGACCCCACTACAGAAGAACAAACACCCTTATCTAAGTCCATTAGGAAGAGTTGATTATTGATTATGCAGCATGGCTGCAATCACTGCAGCACTGACACACATCTCACCTATCAGACTGCCCATCGGGAGAGGTGGTGGCAGTGGTGGTGCTGGTGGGGCTCCAGGAGGAGGAGGAACAGAAATGTGTGCTAATAAAATAGTTTATATTCCCAATTAGGCTGTGTTGGTTTTCTTTTCATTAAAATCAAATCCCAAAAAAAACCCCAAACAAGTAAGAAAGCACAGGCACCTCTAGGCTTCCCAAATAAATACACAAATTCAACTTCAGGCAACTGATAGACAGTCAGGCCCTGATCCCACACAGGGTTCTGTATCTACAGATCTTTATTCCCATTGATATTTATGGGATGCCAGATGATAGTAATATTTCATGCCTATTTGTACCACTGCAGGATCAGAAATGCCTGAGAAAGAAAAACTTACATGTGCATAAAAAAGTGAAGACTTGTCATCCAAGGAACAGAGATTTAAGAGGTGCAAAAGCAAAAGTACACCAAAACTCCACTGTTTTCTTGTGCATATTAGCTTTAAGTGCTTACAAAATACACAGACTGTAAACAAGTCACTGAGTTGGTTTATACCAATAAATCCTGCCAGATAAAAGAAGGATCCTACACGTTCTCACCACTTAGCACTTTTGATGCTGAGAGATCCTGCATGGTTCTCTTTCATTGCTGTGCTATCTTATGCACACTAGTTCTGCTCTTTCAGTGATGTCCCTCATAGCTCAGCAACTTCGGACTGTAATCACAGCATAAACAACACTGGATAAGCTGAATTCTACTACTAGAAGTCTTTTGGTAGGTCTTCTTCTGCATTTTATCTGAAGACTTTTATGTAATTAAAAAAAGAACATGTAAATACCAAACTGGCAGATGGTCAACATTAGCAGGCTGTTTCTGAAGACATTTCCCATCAAACATATACACAGTTGCTGCTGCTTCTCAGAGCATCCAGAAATGCCAAACTGTAGATAGGCATCTAAAAATGTACTTAAGCTGTAGAAGGATACACATCTCTCCCATCCCCTCCTGTCCTTGATTACCTTGTAAAAGCATGGACAAAGGTGCTTTGACCATCCACTGTTCTGTGAGTGATTGCTCTGCAAGTATTTGTGATAAAGAATTAACATTTCAGAAGTCCCTCAGCACTCGGGGGATTTCCTGACCAGGACTGTGCTTTAAGACACTTACTACCCCAACTGCATTCAGTCAAAATCCCTCTGCAGACCCAAGGGTCTGGCAGTGCAGGCTGAGGTTGCCATACCTGGTCCAATGGTTGGTGGTGAGGGTGTAGGCACGGCGATGGGAATGCCAATACTGCTGCTGCCACTGTTCTCTCGACTGCCACTTCCTCCACTGCTACCACTGCAAAACAAAGCTCCAGGAATCAGCACAGCATTTCCCACAAAGGCCCATCAACAGTCACACTTTTCCAGCCTAATTCAATCACAGACTGCTGAACAATCCCCTGTAAAATGCCTCTGTGTCTACCTACAATTGCATACAGCTAATCAAAGTCTGGATGCATTACACTCCTAAATAAATGGAATTAGTTAAGCTGATGAACATCATTATGCATAAAATGTTTCATTAAATGCTTTTAAAAAATGAAAAGGTAAGCAAGCGTATCAGTTCTAGGCATTGGAGTGACAACTATGGGAACAGTTCTGAAACCTTGTAATAACTGAAAGTAATAAGCTGGGGCAGGAAGAGTTCATGCCTAAACTACAAGCAATTATTAAGGATTATTTATATTGTCAACTGAAGGAACATTTCCTCTACTCACAACAGAAGTTTAGACTGAGAACATTTTAGCTGACAACAGCCACAATAAACCTAACAGGTTAGGGTGTGGTGTGAAGTACAGTGTGGATAATTTTCTGTGTGTCTAACTCTCCTCCTCACCCATGCACCCACTTGTGTATGAGAAATTTGTTTTTAAGATCATCTAAAATGTAACAGTACAGGCAGGTCAAAATTTGTCCAAGTACTATTATATGTGAATGCACATTATATGATATAAAAATTAGAAGCCAGCAATGTAGATTTTTACAGAACTCGCTTCTAGTGAACTACTGGATAACGTTTCCACCACCCATGTCTTTGGAGGCAATAACACTTCTTTTCAATGAGGGACCTGAAAAGGTGGAATCTGTCATTGCTATCCAAGAGCACTCCTTAGGCCAAGGCTTGAATTTACATGGACTAAAGGGATAATATAAAAGGAACCAAGTAGTCCAGATGTTTTGAAGCCAAAATGCCACTTTAACCCATCCATGTTAAAGAGTACTCAGTGATATAGTTTATTTACCATTCCTGGGTAGCTACAAATCAATGCTGTCGAGAGTCAAGCACAAACCATTCTAATGGTTTGTATGTTAAGAAAATAATACTGTGACAGACAAGAAAACCAGTGATCTGAAATGGGAGCCAAGATAATTCCTTCAAAATTAGACTTCTGTCTGCTGAAGACCTTGATCTTGTCGCTATGGTTGCAGCTGAATTTCTAACTGCAGTCTATATAAAAGAAGACCTTGTGAGACAAGAGTAGGGAGCATTCACAGTAGGCAGCTCAACAGATTAACAAGATCTTCATTGCAGCCAGATTTAGAAGTTATTTTGTTCTGACAGCATTTCATGATCAACTGTTTAAAAAACTCTCTCAAGTCTTGTAAGTGACCTACTGTGTTTGTGCGTTAAAGTCCCAGGAAGTTGGGTTTTTTTTATTAAAAGAAAAAAAAAAAAAAGAAGGAAGCTGTCTAAAGATAAGCTAACCTCTTATTTCTAACTGCATTGAATTCTGTTTTTTTCCTGCTGTTTGAAGCCTATGGTAAAAATCAAATTGAAAAATCTCCAGAGGCTCAGAGAAAGATCTACCCTTGTAATTTGAGGGAAAAAAAAGAGTGCCATTAAAAAAAACCTGAAAACATACAAGGTACACTTACCCAAACACAAACTGTTTTTTCATCAAAGCCCTTAAACGTGTGAAAGCAACTGGTTGATACCAATACCTGCTCTGAGAATAGGTTTTATTTTCTGTCGTGCTAGTGCTGATTATGAGCATTAAATTTTAGCCCAAAGAAAGCAATCAGCTCTTGCAAACTACCTTCATGACAGCATTTCTAATCAACAGGAATTTCTCTTAGCAATTAGTGGTCTTGGAAAGAAATCAAGAAAGCCTAAGTGGATTTTACACTAAGGTTAATAATAATACAGCTTTAAATCCATTAGGACCCATCACTACCCTACCTTGCTACTGAATAAATGTTGTAATTTTGCTAAGACTTGGGGAAAAAAACACCTATAGAACAAAACAAACTGGTTACATAAAACAAGGCTTGTGGTTATGGCAGTAGGTTGCTAGATACAATGAGGCTTCTATAGGGTATGAAGACACTTCCATGTATTAGAGATGTCAGTAACACCACAAAGTTCTGTTAATGCAGACTGCTGCAATAACTCACCTTTTGCCTTTCAACAAAAAGCCAAAAGGAATGAAGCTTCCAAGATGTTCCTGCGACTTACACTAAGTGTGATCATGCCAGGTGAGAAAGAATTACAGTGAGAAAAGGCTCTACCTGTGTGTTCTTGGTCTCTGGTTCAAGGAAGCTGTTCTTCCTGGACTGTGCTGACTGCCCAGCCTGGCAGGACTGGTCATGTAATCATTGGGGACTGTTGGTGGTTTGACTGGCTCCAGGGTTTTGTAAGGAGTATTTCGTCTGGGCAAAGAAAAAAGATTTGAAGAGAGAAAGATAAAGGATCAGAAGATCAAATGAAGAAGCCATTGGCTTTCTTAAGTTTTCATGAGAGATCACTGGAGAGCAACCCACATTACAATATATTAACAAATTCCTCTGGGCAGGGTAGACAAATCACATTCAACTCTAATGTGCTCTTATGTAGATAGATCCATACAAGTTGCCTTACACCAAATAAACTGGTTAAAATAAAACAGCCTAAACTAAATTTCCCTCCAAAAATATATTCTTTGAACTGCATAAAATGCAACAGTTACATCCACATAATATACTGGAGTTATCTCCCAGTACACTGCTCATGAAGAACACTTGGACTGTAACAGTTCCTCTTTCCCCCTTTCCCCTCCCCTTCAAATGCTTTCCAAAAGTATTCTTGGCTAGAAGTATTTAACTCATCAAGCCAGGAGTAAAGCCACCAGATTCACAGAACCAGTTAGATCTGCAATCACCTCTTTCTAGCAGCATTGTTTCACACAGCAATCAAGCAACCTCATCTCACTTAAGATGATCCTAAAGTGCCTCACAGATGAGCTCCATTGTCTCCATTTTGCAGATGAGGCAAGCGAAGCCCAGAGATTTCCAAGGTCACCTAGCAGACTGCATCGAGTCAGAAATATAACAGATCTTTTCAGATCTATTTACTAGACCCATTACTGCCTTAAGAACAGTGAATTTATTGTCCTGAGTTGCAGAGCTCCTCAGTTCTCAGCAGTAACTAGGAGATCCTTTGCAAGATGTGGAATTTGGCGATGCCCCAGCTAAGCCAAAACAAAAATACCAACTACTGGCATTTCATCATTTGTTCAGTGAGGGGTTATAACTCACTTAGTAAGTTATAAAGCTTCCTGGTATTTTAAGAAACTTATTGACTTCCTTTTTTCAGTATGAAACAAAACTATCACATTCTATTGTTAAAACCTCTCCGAGAGAATAGTGGCAACACCGTGATTGTTTGTGTGCACTGTGGTGTTTGTAAATTAGTTTGTCTGTATAAAGAACTCCAGATGATTTTAATATGCAGGCTGCCACCACCTATAGATCTGCCAAAAGAGATCAGTCGTGGGAAAAATAAAGAAACTTTGTATTCCTGTTGTAAGAGATAAGAGCTCTAAATACTGCCAAATGAAATGATAACCAGGGAGATTTTAAACGTGCTTCCAACAGAAACAACCCTGAAAACTAATGCTGCAAAGTACTCTACCTTGGAACACAGTGGCAGTAGGAACTACTACTTATCTCTGCTGTACTATTTATTTTGCTGGTATGATTTAAAACTGTTGTCAATGGCAAACCCCCACTACACCCTCAGGTTCAGCCATGCCTCAGTTTCACTTCTGTTCTTCTTGGCTTCACTGAAGAACTTCCAAACACCAGACAAGTCAAAACCAATGTATTTGCATCACTCAAGTCCAAACCTTTCCTTCGCTTTTGTCACAGTTTTATGCAGAAGAGGAGAACACTCTTTCCTGACACTGCCCAGCTGTCCCCACCTCACTGTCCCCCAACACTTCAGTGTAGTGCTGATGCCCACTGGCATCAGGGAGAGCTACAAGGAGTCCAAGGCTTTGCTTTGCCCCAGGATCTACAAGGCACAAGAGCACCTATTCCCTTCATCCAGCTCCAGCAATTCACTCATTCTCCTGGGGTACTTCCAACCTGGACATCCAAGGTTTTTCACAGTGTCTCCATGGTCTAGTGAGAAGACTCCCACATCCTGCACACCCTTTTCAGCCCAGGGGATTTCTATGCAGGACTCTCTCCCCACCATACTCCTTTAGATAGTCCTGCCTTGGAGGGCCAAGCTGCACAACAGGCAGCACATACCTAGAGGCCCGTGTTGCACACCTAGCTTGTTCTGATCTTACACACTTATCTCTGCTTTCTGGATCAAAGGGAGAATAGCATCCCTGTGGTTTCTAGCAATTTTTTTCTGCATATATTAGGGAAAGTCATGCCTGTGATATTTCATGCTTTGGCAGAACATGGCTGCTCAAGACAAGAGCTGTACTTCCTGAACAAGAAGGGCAGATAGAAATCTCTGTTACAAACCCACATTATTCCTCCCCCTCAGCCAACTGCTGCCTCTTGTCAAGCTCATCTGGAAATGACATTCAGCTGATTAATCCTTATCAGGCATCAGCTAAAGCAACCAAACAGCTCTGGCTTGCTCACGGGGGAGCGTTGGAGAGAGGCAGCTCAGCAGTGCAGCAACACTGCTGCTCCACTAGCAAAGGTCCAAGAGGACATGAAAGCACTACCCAGCTTCCTGGGGCTGATAAACAACTCTCTCTCAGCTGGGATAAGAGAGACAATTGGGATACTGATTGCATGCCCTTCAGCAATGGGAATTTTCAAAAAACATGCTGAGGAAACCTCTAGGGTAATTTCTGTGCAGGATCCTCAACAAACACAGCTATCCTGGAGCAGTAAAGCATTAAATCAGGATTAAAAATAACTATGTTTTGACAAAAGTTGTTGCTTCTGTTTTTCCTTCATCACTGCTCCTGATCCCCTCTTTGCTGTCTTGTTATTCCTCATTCTTCCAGCTCCCCACCACTCCCACACAACATACCAGAAGCCATCAGAGCCATGGCAGCCAGCTTTACAGTGGCTGAGTTCCTCAGAGTATAAAGGGAAGACTGAAAGCAACAAATAGGCAGAAGGTCTTGTTTGGGATGTCTTCTGGAAGATGATGCACAGTTGGGCAGACAAAACCATATGGCACGTGCTCTGAGCTTCTCCAGTATTAATGTTTTGGTCTCTAGCAGCAACTCCTTGCTGGCACACTGAGATAAGCAGATTTCACTCCCCACAGGTCCACAGCAGCAAAATAGATGCTATGGCAGGAAACTGTTTACAGTGGGACCTGCGAGCAAGAAAATCCTTCCTCATTTAGGCATGAAAATAAAATTCTATATGCCTGTGGGAATCAGTGTTGCCAATATGTGTTCACAATGCCAGGGATTTGGCTTAGGTAATGCAGCAAATACAGCACCAACAGCCATTTCATACCTCTTACAACACTGAGAAATGAGGAGACAAAAATCTTACTGATATGCTTTTGTGTCACTAAGGATTTCTCCCCCAAAATCAGGAGTAACAGTAGGCTCCTCATTTACCTATATCTATAATAAATCCTTTCCCCATGAAAAAAACATTCTTTCAGAAGGTCACCATGAAAATTAGAGTCAATGCAGCTGAAAGGGCTTATACAGAAAAGGTAATGATGTTTTTTTCTTAAGGCAATCAGAATTGCCATCTATCCATGTGTTCAAGAAACAACAACACTGGCACAATTAAAATGTCCTATTCCACAGGCAGGAGCTGTCTTCATTCTTACCCCAGAGTTCCCCGGCCTGACATGGGAGGACTTGGTGGTTTTTGTGTAGGCGGATTTGTTCTTGACAAGGTGCCAGTTCTTGCAGGCTGGTTATTTCCATGCTGAAATAAGGGAAAACATGATTTTATTTTTATAACAGAGCAGCTCTATTATTGACAGCTTTTTTTTTTTTTTTAAAGTTTAAGAATATGAAGTGAGAATTCCCAGACAGCTGTCAAACAGCAAGTTCTCAGCTACACGCAAGACAGACACCAGTAAATACAGTCTAAATAGGACCTTAGTGTTATTTTTGCTATTAATTTACAACAGACATCAGAAAAATAGCAATTGACAGGTTCGTGCACAGATCTCTTACATCTTCTTTAAGGGAAGCCACATTTGTGCTCATCTCTGTCGGGGTGTTGTTAATTTAAATCCAACTTGACCACTGACAGCACAATGCAGTCAGCAGAATTTCTCAGCTTGCCCCTGCTATTTGACTAGCAGAGTCATTCAGGTTGTCTGGGAAGTCTCCCACAAAACAAAACAAAACAAATGTAAGTGAAAGGAATCAAGGCATCTACTGAATTCAGAGCAAAGCACTACATGTGTTAGAGAAATTAATGTATCTATGTGTAAATGCAGATGTCAATGTATCACAGATATATTGACAGATGCTAAATGCTGTAAATAAAAAAGATAAAAAAAATAAATCCAGTATAGCATGTTTAATCTAAATATCCTATGGAAAGCAGAGAAGAGCATAAGAGAGTGCTAGTTTTCAGTTTTAATGGCTCTGCAGCCCCTACTATCAGTCACATGAGGCACTGTGGGTCAAAGGAGAAATAACACTTCTTACCTTGGCTTTTAGCCACTTAACGTTGGCAAAAAAGGGGGGAAAAAGGTAGAAATTAATGGCAGATCCATCACAAATGATAGGACAGGTTAAACTACAGATCATCACATTAAAAAAAAAAGAAATCATTTGTGTCTACTGATAATTAGCTACATCCCAGTACATTAGCAGAGATTTTACTGGCTCTCTTAGTCGTTGAAAGTTCCGTGTCTAAAGTGGCCACAGGAAAAACACTTCTATCCAAAGGAAGCTTAGATGTGCTTTGTTAGATTTGTTTGCCAGGCTCCTCGTGGGCAGTAAAGGGTTGAAAAACCCTTTGCTGACCATTCAAGTTCAAAGCCAAATGGATGCTATTTCAATGGCAATGTGCACTTAGAGGATTTGCTCACAAACCACCCCAGCTACACTGCACGGAATAGACTCGCCTTCTGTTTTGACACTTAACCTTCATGTGTTTTGAAGAAATCCTAGCTGCTGCACTGAATGGTAAATAAAGAAAACAGAGTTCTCAAACAGGATGAGCAGCAGAGCCTTTCACCTCTGGTTTATTGATTGAAACCTGATTCAAGCCAACATAGCACACGGGCTGCTCAAAGCTGTGTTGGCAGCGCCCTAACGAGGGTTATTCTGAAATTTTAGCTCTTAGAATCAAGTCATTATATGACTTCATTATATCATTTTTACAGCCCTGATGGCTGCAGAGAAAGGAAAAAAAAAAAAAAAAGAAAACTTGGCCTCATAGGGAAAACTAATGTATAAATTTTAAATAAGTTTGCTCATAATTTTGAATGAGAAGGATTGGCTTCACCAATTAAAAAAAAAACAACCAAAAACCAAAAAAAGCCCCAACCCAAGCAAACACAAACCCCCAGAACATAAAAACCCAAATGCTTTTTTTGAGGTTATTTGGTAATAAACTGTTACTTCCAGGACAAGCCTCCTACTGCACAGCTTTTCAAACTGTGGTTTGCACCTCCTCTTCCAAGAAACACAAACCACTTTATAGGCATCCATGAACTCAGAAAAAAATAATTAAAACATACTTTATACAGCAATGTGCATACGTGCAATTTCTGACAGGGTCTGCGAGACCACTGAAAAAACCAGCTGGGTTTACATATCAACACAGGTTGAAAGCCACTGCCTTTAAGTCATTCATATGACAAGAACAGAAAACTCAAAACCTGCTCCAGAATTCAAATGCAAAAGTTCAGCTGTGTAAGTAACTTTGAAGGTCATCCCATTCACTCCCAGCCTGGGCAGAGGTTCAGCAGCAGTGGCAGAATTAAGGCATTTAAACTACTTCTGTCCCTACATAGTTATTTAAATCATAGATAAACATGAAGGCTCAGCTTCCAGGATGTCAGGGTAGTCTCCCAAGAGCTGTATTTTTAAAAACAAGCTTTTAGCAATGAAATCTGCTCTCCCCTCTCACAGGAATATGTGACCCTGCCTCTCACTTCACCCGTTGCCAAGGGCACTGGCATAATACAAGGAATGTGTTAGGAGACCAAGAAGTGAAAACTCTTGGTCTTGTCCCTTCCCAGCAGCCATAGATAGAAACCTTTTAAAGGCTTAAAAGGAAGGGTGGCATGGCTTCTTAGGCAGCCTGTACTACTAAATTTGCCTGCCTCAAAAATACCAAACCAAAAAGCTTCCTCTCTTTCCTTCCCTTCTGCAGTGTCACTCAGCACTTATGGTGAGCTCTGCCACCTCCTCCTTAATCACTGTTACATTCTGCCTCCACTGCAGTGACAATATGAATATCAACATCTAGCAATGAATCAGTAATCTCCATCTTATTCCAAACCTTTCTGCTCCTAAGTGCTGCTTAACATACTAAATATATTACTGAACTCCTAACAGCTCTTGACCTTTATTTCTGTCTCTACCACTACATCGTGAGCTTCATCTGTTTTGCTGCCAGTTAACCACTATACAGACAGACACATCCAATTCTTTACTGTGCAGAAGAATTAGTAGCTGTTGTCATACTGCTTGAAGTAGAAAGCTCTGTGCAGGTCCCCTCTGCTGCTGTCAGCATAAACAAGAGTCATATGGGCAGAAAAACACAGAAGGAACACAAAAGGAACAGAGATTCTTATGGGAGGGGAGAGGCACTCCTGATCCAAAAGACAGAACTCAGGGAGGATGGCAAATGAAGGGAGATGAACCATATGGCTATTTAATCATTGTTAATAAGCTAATTAACTAGGAGGAGACATTTTCTTGTATTAATTGGCTGAGCTTACCAAGTCACCCTTGCTGCATTTCTTGGTCTGAAACCCAACTGCAGTGTTTTCTAAGCAATTAAAAAAAATGCTTGGAAATAGAAATAGCTTAGGCAGTTGAGTCTAAACTCATTATGATTTCAAGAAAAACTGAGAAGAAAAAAAAGAAGACAGCAGAAAACCAAAAGGAAAAGCAGGTGCATGTTAAATAGAGGTTCAAGCATCTCCACAAACGCCTCTTAACAGCTGGCAGAACATCACCATCCCCAACTGCCTGGTAGTGGAAAGGTCAGTCAGTCAGGGAGGAACTGCAGGGCATGAAGAACAGAAGCAGCAGCATCCATAAGGTTCAGAGCTTGAAGAGGAAAGAGACTGTTCTGAGAGGGATCTATATAATATCAGATAGGAGGTGCAAAAGGAAAAAAAAATGAAACGTAGAGCAGCACTGAGAACTCCTGCAGAAGCTGCAAGGAGCACAACTCCCTTCTCCTCCCACTAGTTGCATTACTGTACACACAGGAGACAGCTTTCAGCATCCAGGATGATGTACACATCAGAACAAAAACACCCTGTGTGGGCTTGCTGGTGATGCCAAGGCAGGGAACTAGACAGACCAGAATGTTCCCAGTAACAAGCCAGCATGGTAAGCAGCACTATTGGTTCAGGTTTCTTGCTAGCATCATAGCAGAGAGATGTTTTAAAGAAGGAAGCAGAATTATTTTGCCTTTCTAGGGAAAATCTGCCAGGCATGTGGCTGGCCTGGATAAAACATTAAGGGCTGTCACAAAATAAAGAAACCACAGTTTCAGGTTCAAGCAACAGGAGGCAACCTCTGCATTTCCACGAGACCACAGCTAAGGCAGTGGCACATCCATGGGGTTTTGACAGTGTGGCAGAGCAGGTTGACCAAGGTCTGAGAGCCAGCAGCAGGCTGGAAAGGAGTCATGCAATTAAGGCAATGTTTGCAGCAGCCATGAGATGCACACATCACAGCCAAGAGGCTGCTCCTGTAGCTGGTGCCAGGAATTCACAGCACCTGCACTGTGGCTTTGGACAGGACAATCACTGCTTTGAGACAGTGCCAGACTGAAAGTGCCAGGTAAGAGTCTTACTGGCTTAAGACAACTATTTTGGCAATTCCAGCTCAGTTCTGGCAGCCTACACAGCATACAAATACCTGCTGGCAAAGGCAGTACTGCAGCTTAATGTAACTAAGGGGCCAGGACAAAGAACAGCAGGACAGGGCAGGGTGTGAGGCAATCAGAATTATCTCTTGGTAACCAAAGGCTGTCCAGACATTTGAGGGACTCTGCTGGCTGGCCTCAGGAGGCAGCCATTTATCTGTTTTTAATACTTTCCATGTCAAGTAAAAAGTCATGGGGGAACATTAGTCATGACTCAGGCAACTAGAAAGCTGCTATTTGAGTTATAAACTGTGTTTGGCAAACTAGGGCTACAGACATTGTGCACAACTCACTTATGTGAGCAAATGTGTCCTCGTTCACAGAAACACAAAAGGTCACTTGTGCACAGGAATAAAACCCTGATCACACTGAAGTCCTTTACCTTTGAGCAATAATCACAGTCACCAACAGCAATAGAAAAAACCCTATGACTGTTCCTGATGACTTGTTAGTCAACCTCCCCTTTTACTTAAAAGGGTATTTCCTTTATTAGTCAAGGGTGAATTATCTGAGACATCCCTACAGAAAGGCAGCTGGCCATAGGTCCTTTGGAAGAGCTGTTATGCATCTACAGCTACAGAAACAAATTGTCCCACAGCCATTCTTGGAGATTTTGCACAGGATTTGCCACCTGTCTCATCATAGAATGTTTATGGCTGGAAGGGACCCCCAGAGGTCATCTAGTGCAGCCCCCCTGCAGTGAGCAGGGACACCCTCTCTAGACCAGCTGGTCAGAGCCTTGGCCAACCTCACCTGGAATATGTCCAGGGATGGGGCCTCAACCACCTCCCTGGGGAGCCTATTCCACTGATCCACCACCCTCAAAGTAAAGAACTTCTTCCTGATATCCAGTCTAAATCTACTCTTCTCTAATTTAAACCCATTACTCCTCATCCTTTCACTGCAGGCCCTTGGAAACAGCCCCTCTGCAGCCTTCCTGCAGCCCCTTCAGGTACTGGAAGATGCTCTAAGGTCTCCCCGGAGCCTTCTCCTCTCCAGGCTGAACAACCCCAGCTCCCTCAGCCTGCCATCAGTGGAGCAGCTTTGGAGTACCACAAGGTGCCACAGTCAGAGCAAGAAAAGCAGCTGGAAGGGTGTTTATACAGGAAGGTATGGGATGCCTGAGGCAAGGACAGGGGAAAGCACCAAGTTTAGAACATGGTTTCCTTACAGAAATCAATACATGGACTTAGGGAGAATGTCATCAAAGAAGTTTTGCAGAAGGCAGGCTGGACATGGGTGCCAGACACCCAGGGTAACACACTTTGGCCAGTTCTACAGAGTTTGTTACCTCTGTGCAGTTTGAAAGAAATCATTCCTATGTCCCAATTTCCATATCAAAAAGGGTTAGAATATGTTTTTTGGTCTTTCTTTCCTTCCAGTCTATTGTACGTCAGATTATTTTGAGAAAAATTTAGATTCCAAACCAATACTTCTTTCAAAACTGAAAATGAGTGGGTCTCTTTTCAGTGAAATTTTACCTTTCCCTAACTATAATCTCTCACAGTATAATGTGCAAACTACTAATTACAGTATTCTGTTAACAGCCAGATGTAGCCTGTCAACACTGCTTCTCTCTCCTTTATTTCTTCTTTTTTAGTTTCCAAACTAAGCAGGCAAAAATTTTCAAAACATGTTTGACCTTAAAATGTTTTTACGTATTAAACTGCTATTAACATACAAAAACCTGCTCACAGACAATAGACAAACTTAATTGCTGTTCCCTCAGCACTTAGTAGTTTTCTTCAGAGAAAAATACCTAGATTCCTGACTTTACTTTCAGGTTTTTGAATTCTTTGAGTTGGTAACTTTGAATCTAGCTACACTAAGGTTAATGTAAAAAAAACAGTAATTTATTTTCAAAGTTAGAAAAGAGACCTCACAGTTTTGAGGTTTTGTTTTGCAAGAAGAAAGGCCTGAAACCTGTATTGTATCAGCTGACACTACACACTCCTGGATTTCCAGTGGCAGGCACCCCGTGGAATGCACACGGTGCAAACATCCACAACAGCCACTGGAGTTGGCAATGGGAAGACTGACTTTTTCCCCCTGAGAAGTGTGTTTACTCCACAGCAATATTTACTGTTTGGCCATGACCCCAGAGGGATGATGTGACATTAATGAAACTGGCAACACCAGGTCCTTTGAAGCGTGTCTGAGAGGCTCACAGAGGGACAAAGGCAACGGAGGCTCAGGTTCAGGATCCCTGTCTCTCTTTGGGTTTTATTGCAGTGAATTATTTATAAGTTAATACTCAAGTGGCCACCACACAAAAGGTCTTATCCTAAATGGGATAAGTGGCTTTCCACCTTCACATCAGCATCCCACCTGCATTTTTAAGTGTGGGTGAGTAGGGCAGGCAGAGAACTCTAACGAGGGTGAGTCCAAGGCTCCCTTCTCTGAGCTTTGCATTTGGTCACTTTTGGTCCAATCCCCATTTTAAAGGAGTCCTTCCAAATTCCATTTGCTTGAGAAATATTTCTGAATGCTTAACTCCTGTTTGACCTCTTGGGCTAGAAATCTTCTTACCCTTTTAATACACTGAAATGCAAGTGTTTTACAGTGATGAAATTCCAATTATTATTTTTTTTCCTTAAAACAAAGCTAGAAAAAGTGATCAATCTACATATACAATTCAAGTTTGGTTTTAAAGAATTATTAGTTGCATAAAACAAACTTGATCCAATTACAGCTATTAGGCATTTCAATTTAGCATGCATTCGACCAACATTTTGTCTGACTTTACCATAAGGCATCATTTCCATTTCCTACTTAGCTGCCATTTTACAAATTGCTGCAATTCCACCTGCCTCCCATTTGAAAAAGATTATAATAAATTCAAAGGCCAACTTCAGGGCTTTTAAGGCAGCTTCCTCCTCCTTCCCCCCCCCTTAAACTGAGGATTTTCTGTATGAGTAATTGTATTTGACCTATTTATTTGCTGGCACACTGATTTTTTTTTTTTTTCCTTTCACAAAAGAAGGGGAAGAGAAGGAAGGAAATGTTAAAGTAGCCTCTGCCTAATAATTTTAAACCAAGCTCTACACAGGAAGGTAGGCTTCCACATCACAACAGTTACTGTTATTTACTAAGAATGACTTCAACTACATTCCCCTATCCCCAGAGGGTGACAGCTGAGCAACTACTTAACAGACCAGCAAAAATGCTTGCCTGTGGGTTTCTTGGAGTCATCTGCATGTAATATTTGTGTTGCAAGGGAAAGCCTTCTCACTAGCAAAGTGACTTGAAAAGCCATCCTGATTTTGACTGATGCTAGCCCTGGCTTCATAGGCATATATATATATATAATATATATTCATATTATATATATTATATATATTCATTT
>JANHGL010009972.1:0-47590 GCA_024611195.1 Ceyx melanurus | reverse complement strand
ACAAAAATAAAGGCATCTTTACTCTTTTTGGGGACTTCACCTGTATCTGTCACTGCAAAGGGAAAGTGCAGGGAACAGCTGGGGCAGCCTGGAGCTACCATGGAGCTTTCAGGCCAAAGGAGGAAGACTATCTTCAATCTTAGGATGCTCTACAAAGTTTTTTACAGCAAGAAGCTGCTGTAGGAGGGAACAGAGTTGCCTTCCAAGGAAGTGTCTCCCATCAGGAGAAACCTGCTGTAGAGAGCAGCTGCTCACCATCACTGCACCCCTACTCAGCACCTGCCCCTACAAAAATTGCTGCATGTGAGACAGGAGGAGGCATGAAGAGCTCTTCTCCATGTCCCAAGCATTGGCATTTACTTTTGCATTCCCTCTACACAGCCACGTGAAGCATCACAGAGACACATGAAGAAAATGAGCTGAGTGCACACAGGAGGTGTTTCTGCTTTTGCTTAGATGGCAGATGTACAGGGGAAGACAGTATTTCATTCTGTGAGACAGTATTTTTATTTACTTTATATAAAACAATTCAGGATCATCCCTTAAAATATACTGCATATTTTAATGACATTCTTCCTAGGATCAGAATTTCATGAAATGAAAGCAGAAACAGCCTGTATCTTTGAATTCTCTTCCAATTTTCTTTTCTGTTTCCTTAGCAAATCCTGTACCAGAACACAACAGAGTCCCATTAATAGCAATAAACTGTCATCTACAGATTTCAAAGTTATTTCATAGTTTTTATAGAATACTTAAATGTCAATGTATGTGCTGTACTGTGTTTTACTAACAGTTGCCACAGCAGAAGACAGTCAAGAACCTGCAAGTTAGTCAAACTGACAACTGCTCTAGGCAGAACTCAAACTTCTCCTCTAGAAAAAAAATGGTTCCTAGAGGCCTTATTGGACATGTTGCTGTCCAACTTGGGTTGAAATCTTTGGTCAAGAAAACAAGACTTAATGGACTTTGAAGCATCTTCTAAGCCCGTTCTGGACAAGACAAAGCGTGCAATACAATTTATTGTATGCTTCCCCCTTATTTGTATGTTGAAGAGATAACTTAGTTTCTTGTCATCATCCATTAAGTGTGTGCTGGCTTCCAACAGGACCCAATCCAGCTTCTTAAACTGTCTTGGCTTGATTTTTCTGCATTTCTATATTTTTTCTGTATTTCTGTATTTTTCTAGATATCTGTATTTTTTATTTTTCTATAGCAGCACTAGCTCTGTCTAGGTTTGCAGCCAAAGCAAGCTAATTCCTTCAGAGGTATGATCTGTGTCACAGTCTTGGAACCCAAGTAATATGATGGGTAAAACATTTCATTATCTCATTCACTACCTCAGCACACTCTTTTCAACAGTGTGTCCAATGAATATCAACACCAGTGAAGGTGTCAAATGCATGACAACCATCTTCAACTACATACCTGAGGCCTGGCTGGCAGCTCATTATATTGTGTAAAAAGTCTACACAGAAAATACCAGCATAACTTTTTGTACTGAGTGGTTCAAGCCTTCCAAACTGTAAAACAGACTTAGACAAATCAATATAGAAACAATAGCAAGATACAATTTGTAGCTGACCTGTAATGCATTGATAATTTGGTTATAACTGGAAGCTATTTTACCTCCAAAGAGACCAAGTTTTTAATATAAAACCCCATTATTAAAATGTTCATAAAAGCTGCCTAGGTAAATGGCACCTCATTTCTAGCCCCTAAACAAATAGGGTGATATTAATAAGAATAAAGACACCAGTACTCCAAAAAGCAAATAGTGATGTTGGAAAATGCAACTGGTCTACCTTAAAAAATTCAGTGTTTATGGACGAAGCAACCTGTTCTGAGCCTGCACAATCCAAGCAGTTTAGCAAAGCATCAACTTCAGAGACTAAGTAATCTACTTTTAAAAAGTCTTCCACAGCACTTGATCCCTGGAGTATTTAAAGGCAGAAACCAATATCCTGGTGTTGAATTTGGGGATTCGTGTATTCTCTATTCACAGAACTCTCCTGAAATGTAGGGACTGCACTGAAAAAAATATCATTTTCTCTGACCCCAGTGTTTCTATTTTACAGCATTTCAGGGAATGTTTTTTAAGGTTTCTACATAGGTCTGTGCTTCAGCCAGCCTGACTAAAAAAAATTAGTGTAAAACAACTCTAAGAGATACAGGTTTAGCAACAAATGAAATAAAAAATCAGGTAAAGTCGCTGCATTAATTCATAGCCTAAAGCTGTCATGGTATAGAGCTGCTTTCTAACTTGGGTTGGAATCAGACTCCTCTGGGCATTTGGAGGCTTCCTATAAAGCAGGAGGTACCCTGGCACTCTATTGTATTAAGTAATTCTGAAAGATCTGTTCCTCAAGAGCTCAGTGATTCAAAGGGCACATGATGGGCTGATCCAGCTGTACAACTGACTGATCAGAGCCCATCAAGCTTGAAAGGGATACACAGGTGTTGAATAAAAGCTTTCTAATGCCATTCAAAGGAAGATTGTTGTGACCTGAACATACCTGGAAAGACTTGCTCTAGGGGGATACAAAGCTATTTTTTTAATCAAGAGATGCCCAAGGAGAAAAGGGTGTTTTATTAATTCACTTCAACTGTGAGGTAGACATTAATTTATGAAGGTTTTTATTTAGAGAAAAAGAAAATGAGGCTGCACAAAAGCACAAATGGGAGTGAGACATCAAATGCCACTGGGGCTTTAGTGCCGACTAGCTGACCTCCTTTCTCCTGACCAGCCTCCAAAAAATCCCAACAAAAAACGCCACTCCACCAGCCAATTTCCCCAAAACAAATGATTTATTTTTTCTCAACAAGGAAAGAAATTAAAAGGGAGTGGCGGGGACAATTTAATCATAGGAGGAAGGAGTAATAAAAAATCAGTCTTAGGGGTTTTTTTGACAAGTCCTTAGCCTAAGATTGTGACCCATGATTTCCAGACAGTGACTACCACTGCCAGTCACCAGTTTCCAGCAAACACTGCTCAAAACCCCCTCCACACAAACCAACCCATGTGGTTCTTCAAACGCCTGCAGGCGGGAGCGCATCGAACCCCCAATCCTCCCTGCCACCAGCACGCCGAACATCTTCAGCACCATTCTGCCCCAACCCTATCTCCTGGGCTGTGTTAACTGGGGAGCCCTCAGGTGTGCAGGTGTTCTTACCTTCACGCCATGGCCAACATCATCCAGCACCGTGTAGTCTATAGGCTTTCGAATGTACCTTACGGGACGCTCCATGTTCGCTGGCGCTATAATTTTGTGAGTTCTCGAGGTGTTCTTATTGGTCGTCAAAATGCCTATCTCTCTGCGAGCCACCTTTTCTTTATGGATGTCCACAGTCTAGATTGAAAACAAGAAAGGTTGTTGGTTTGTTTTTTTTCCCCCCCCCTTTACAAAGCTAGCTGTACGTTCAAGGCTCGAACTGTGCGGGTAGAGAGGCTGAAGTGAGGTAACGCCGCTGGACGGGTGCCAGCTGACGGGCAAAAAGGAGTTTAATCCACACGAACGTTGGTTGAAAATTGCACTTTAATGAATTAACCAATATTAATAATAAAATTACAATTATATATGGCTGCTTTGACACTCCGAAGACACTCTGCAGACGCGGTCCTTGCAGATTAACCCTCGGTGTTCTTATAACTGACACTAGTAATAAATTACTCCGACTCCACAGCTGGGAAACCAGGACAGACAAGCTAAGCAATTTGCCTGCAGCCCCAGAAGGGCACTAAGCTTGGGAAGCCTGTGCAGTAATTTCTTTCAGCAAAGCCATCAGTGCATAGCAGAGTAAGAGTCTGGGTAGAGAAGGACTAATTTCAGCACTAAGGCTAGTTTCAGTCACACTGTTTAGAGCAGCTTTCCTGAAAGAAAAAAAGAGAGTCTTAAAGATGCAAGTAAATCAGTATAAAATATGCTGAGCTCCATCATTTTATTAGGAAATACCTTCAGAGGCAAAGAAAGGTCAGCCCACTAGTCTAGAAGATGAAACTAAGCTTCACATAAGAGACATGCTTCTACATGCAATGTAACCAGTGTTTACATCCTAGCTGAAGGAGAACAAATACAAATCAAGCATCAGATGCTAAAGGATGTCCCACCTCTAGCAAATCTATTTCAAAAATCAGGGTTTGAATTCACTGGTTTAAATACCTACTAAAACCTTAGGATCTCACACTGCTGGAGATGGCACCTGACAAAAAACATCACTCTAAGTGACTTTTAACAAAACCTATCAAGCCACCACTAAGGAACATAATTCTTAGTCTGTAAGCATCAATTCCTCCTGGAGACACTGTCATAGAAACAGAGAGTCAATGTTCAGAAAGAAAGAAAAGTATCTGTCCATCAGTACTTATTTGGGTATGTGTCTAGAAACAGCCAATTTAAAATGAATAATGTGATATGCAAGGTTTTGTTGAGTAAAACAGAGCCAAAGACAAAGCATAAAATGTTTACATTTCACATGACTTCTATATGAAGCAAGATGGAAACAGCCAGGTAAGCATCCAGGAAATTATCATTACTAGGAAAGCCAGCATCCAGTGTTCAGAGTTCACTATGGAATGCCTTCAATTGAACTGTTTTTCTCATTAACTGGTGCACACACTCAAATAATTTTAAACTCTCCCGAGTACAGAAAGAAATGATATCCTGCTTAACAGCTTTGATAGATGGCATTTCGGATTGCAAGTGGGAACACAAATGGAGAAGTGCCTAAAAGCAGTGATAACAGGCAGCTTGAAGCTAAAAGACAACTTGTAACATCATAAAAGGTCCTTTTACTTTGGAAGCACACAGAATCTTAATGGAAATAGGAGATGTGGTTCTCCAAAGCAATGCAAGACATTAAATGCCTCTATCTGCATTAGCTTGCTCAGAATAAGTTAATTAAATATCCCAATAAAGCTTTGGAATAAGCTTCATTGTTCTAAATGCTCATGCTCTGAAATATCCCAAAGCACCTTTCCAAATGAGACACTCCTATACATTAAGCATTTTCCACTCCATCTGTATCAGGAATCAGCCACTGCACCCACGTTGCAATTTCACACACAACAGAGTGAAGACCTCAGAATAAGACCACCCTTATTTCGTCAACTCCAGCTATTATTTGTTCTTTCCCTTTTGGAGACAAATACTCACTTGAGTTCTGCTTTTCAGTAAGATGAAGAAACATCTGAGAGCTGTGCTACATGTTCTTAGCTCATCTTTCTTCCAATTCCTCTGTACAACCTAAACCCTTTTGTTCAGTAATACCAGTCCCAAACTATCTTACAAAAATCCTTAATAACTTGCAGCTCTTCATATTTTGTAATGAGCACTGCATAGGTGACAAAAACCTTAGAGTCACAATATTGGAGCTTGAGAAGAATGTCAATTTGAGGCACATGCTTCAATGTTTTAAAGAGGGTATCTTAAAATACTGCTATGCCCTTTGAAATAAATCCATGCTTCTACTTCATTCTCTGGAACACAATCTGTTGTTACTAATAAACTCATTTTTTGTTCAGTGGATGGACAAAAGTACATCTTTATACTATGAATTCTCTTAATGTTGATGTCAAAAAGAAAACCAAAAAAAAGCACTTTCTAGCAGGTAGTCCATGAAGACTGATTTTTCCTTCTTGCAATTAACAATGAAAATCCCAGAAATTACCAGAGTAGAGGATAAGGAATTCCAGGAACAGATGTTGTTCCATACATGCTTTGGAAAATGACTTCAGTAATCTTGCAACAAATTCTTGCTCACAGAAAAAAACCCATCCCAAACCTCTTAGAACAGGCAAAGAGCATATATTAACTACATAGGACAGATCATCCAAAATTCAATCTAGAGCTGCAATTTGTGGAGTCTTCCCATGGATTCCAGGCATGCAAGCCAAGCAAAGAGAAGACTGCCTGTCTCTCAGTGCAGGGCCAGCACCTTAGAGCAGAGATGTGACTCCTGCAAGCCATGCAGGTATGACTGTGCAAGAGACCCATCTGCTGTTCACTGCAAGTGAAACTGCAGCTCTTGCCACGTGTGGTAGGTACACTGGAAAAGCAAAAGGTGCTGTAGTGCCCTGATGCAGAACAAGGGCTGCCCAGCAGCTCCTAGACTGCATCTTGCTTCTTTATGAAGAAATTTCCTTTTTAGAGACTGCTTGTTATTAGTTATGTGCTCAATATGCAAAACAAAGCACACAGTGGTTGTTCATTTTTCATATTTCTATTGATTTGTTTGATGTTGAAGTCTCTGGTTTAGTCGTAGGTGATGTTTTTCACTTCCAAAAGAGGAAAACCCCAAAACAAGCCACTTTTAGCAGGATAGCATAGCTAACCAGCCAGGCAAGAATTAATTCCCAAGAGAGACAAACCTCATAGACCATTCCCAAAGTTCTAGGCAACATTTAGCACCTACAGCTGGGAGGAAGAGTCCCCTCTGTACCAAGCCAGATGATGTGGTTATGGGCACAAAATCTATGTTTAAACAGCAAGGAGGGAGAGGAGCAAAGGCCAGCAAATCAGCTGGGGTTAACACAGGTTAACAAACACCACCAAACAGATCAGCTTCAAGTATGCTTGGCCTTTGCTGAAACATAAATACGTAGCATAATTGAAAATCTGGGGATTCTCACTCCTAGACAACATAATCCATCAAGAAAAAGACCAGTGTTGTACTACTCTGGAGAAGACAGCACTTGCAAAAGCACAACATGTTTCCTTTGGGAAGAAAATTCAAACTAAACCATCAGACAAACCCCTTTGCCATTATAACTGAGAGCTAGGGACCATGCCAGCTAATCCCAGAAGCAAAATCAGGCTTGGAGGTTGAAGGAAATGTTAATGATTTGCTCTCTCCAGTATCTGTCTGCTTCAAACTATAGGGAAATGGAAAAAAAGGCAACAACAAAAAAAAACCCCAACAGTTGATCAACAGGATGTAGAGTTAAAATTTAACTCTTTACTTCCTCAGAAGTAGCCTCAAGGCCAAGTGCAGCACAGCAATGATACAGCAAATAGTTGTTCTTTTCTGTGCTGCAGACACTGCTCTAACTCATGTGTGTTCCCAGGACAAACACTTGACAAGAAATAGAGGCTGGAGTACATATGGCCAAGCTAATTTGAGACTAAGTCTTTTAATAAAGCACACATATGTAGGGATATTTAAAAACAAAACAAACAAAAAGAAACAAACAGAAAACTAACAATCATAAAATAAGTATTTTTTTTAAGGGGAAAAATAAAACTAGCTTTGACAATGTTTTTAATCCTGAACCATTGCAACTCCCATTTCTGAGCCCTATACTCACACAGCAAAGAAACCTCTCTCACTAAATATGCACTCAGCTGCTAAAGAGCAAGGAACAAAAAAAAATAAGGAAAAAAAAAGTATCAGCTTCCCAGGCACTGCCATCTTCAGGCTTTTTTTAAGGATAAGACAACTCACTACACTAACGCCACAGATTTACACCATGCAAATACCCTTTAGATGTGTGTGAAATTAACTGATACTCCAGAAGCATTGTGCAGAAAAGCTCCACCTCAGCTTTCCAGCTCTCCCCAGTTCCTGAAGCTGTAGCACCACACACCTGGCAGCAGTGAGGAGCTGTGTGGTGCTGGCACAGCTCTCTTACCAGAAAGCTGGGAAAAGCTGCCAGGTTTTTGGGAAAAGTGGAGTAACTGGTGAGGGGAGAGAAGAGCAGCTTGTCCAGGCCTCAACAGTGAAAATGGGGCCACAAAACAAAACCACCCAAATCCATAGAATCATCATGGTTCAAAAATTCCTCCAGGGGCATCAAATCCAAGCTTCATCCAAATATTTCTCTAACCACTAAACCATGACCTGAAGTGCCACGTCTAGATTTTTTTTTAAATAGCTCCAGGGATGGTGACTCCACCACCTCCTGTTCCAGAACCTCACCACTCTCTCCATAAAGAATTTAGAGAGTCTAAGATACAGTGTAGGAAGCTTCAAATGAAAAAAAAAAAAAAAAAAAAAATACAAAAAAGGACAACAACAAATGAAACAAAAAACCACACCAAAAAAATCAAACCACCACACACTTTCACCCAGGAATTTGAGGACAAGTGAAAAGCCACTTCAGTTTGTTAATTTAAAAATCTAACTTTCCAAACATGTTAGATGAAAAAAATAAAATCATTCCTAAAATCACAGCACCATTTCTACTGACAGCTTTTTTAGGCCATTTCCTGCTATGGTTTTAAGAACTTCTTTTCACATCGTGAACATATTTCAAACAAATGTCCTGTGCTGCACAGAGCTGCAAGCCAGTAACTCTCAATTTGTCCCTAGGCTCACAGAGCCGAGAAGGAATGCAGGCTTCAACTCTACAGGCTTCCTCAAGCTGCTACTTAAGAAAGTCAGGAGAAAAGGAAGGTCAAGCAGCTTGTAATTAGCAATAATCTGTAATTTTGACATTATCTGTTTCTGCTTTTCCAGTTGGTTGTTGAATACTGGGCTGGGCCTGTTACTAACTACTTCAAGTAAGTAAAGCTCTGCTACAAGGTGATCAGTGTTACCCACATCTAAATGTTAGCAGAATAGATCAGAATGACTTTCTACAAGCAAAACCAGACAGAAAACATACCAGCCATGCATGAAGCATGACCTGTTACCACCTCCCACCCCCAGCTTCCTCACACACTTGGTGTAATCCTACTGACTGAGCCTCAGTAACCTGTTCTGCACAAAACTGGTGCTGTGCTTCCCAGAAATGTGTTCCACATCTCGGGCACTGTGTGCAGTTTTGGGTGCTGAATGCAAGGACATCAAACTGTTAGATGGTGTTCAGAGGAGGACAACCAAGATGGTTGAAATGAAAAAAAAAAAGTCTGATGAGACAAAGAATATTAACCTGTTCTGGTTTAGAAATACAGATTATACCACTGCTGCTTCCAGAAAATAAAACATATTTAATAAGACTTTTTAAATTAATGAGCTATGGTTAATTGAATAATAGCACTGAAGAGATCCTGGACACACATGTTCTACCTGCAAGGAAGTCAGTCTGACCTACAAAAAGGAGAATAAAATACCCAGCTTTAATGAGCTCACCAGACAGCTAATCTCTTTGTGGAAAGCACAATTTTTATGCTGCTATTTTATGAAGGAAATTAAAATTTAGCACATTAAACACAAGGAAATGTGAACATATTTACACTGTGAGAGAAATATTCTACAGGAAAGATCAATTGTGGGTTTAAGGCACATCAGGCATGAAAAAGCACAAGCAAGTAGTTTGAGGGTTTAAAACATCACATACAGTCAGATATCTACACAGTGGCACAAATTCTATTTTTCATTAACTCTTGAGGAGAGTGCAAAGAAATGTTTGACTTCATTACTATTGCTTATATACTGTCTGAACCCATCAACACAGTGTTAAAGAAACTCAATCATTCACCTACAGAAATAAAAACATTTATTTCCACCTCTTGCCCAGGAGAGTCTCTGAGTGCTGGGCAAGCCTGGCCTAACTGGAGATGCAGAAAGCAGAGCACCAGTGGAACTGGCACTGCTCACCCTTGTTTATCATTATCCATATGCTCATTTATCCCATGGGCATCTTCACCAAAGTATGAGGCTCTGCTGGCATTGGGAATTATGTCAATAGTCTGAATACCCCAGCTATGTCTGCATCAGTTCAGTTATAGACCAAAACCAGGCAGTTTGGTGGTCATCTTCCCAGTTCTTCAGCACAGACATCTGGTTAAGTTAACCAAGAAGCATATAAAAAACCTAAAAGAAACTTTGACAGAAGCACTGTCCTGTTATCAGTGACTGGTGGGGCCAATCCTATCTGTAAGGTAGCAGACTGAAACAACCTTTTATCACAACCAGTTGGCCATCTGTCGTGTGAAGCCCCTAATAAGCTTTGAACAAATCCTCATCTGAAGGTACCATACTAGAAGCTTTATACAAGTTATCTGTCACAGTAAAAAGGAAAAAGGTTCTCCTCATCATTCTCCCCCCTCCAAAAGTTGAATTGAACCCATCTGTAACAGCTCCTTGGACAGTAACCAGAATCAAGGCTGCTAAAGCTCTGTTTGGACAATCCAAAGCCAGTAGTAGCAACAAGGATGAGTTTAGTACTAGGGAAGCAAAAAAAAAAAGTGTTTTCTTTTGGTTCCCCAAATTTTTTTAAGGATATAAGGATTTCAAGGCTTTGTTATTTCACACATACAATCCTTCAATCCAATTCTCATTAAGGTTAAAAATCTGAACACCAGTGTCTAATGTCATCTGAGAATCCTCAGAATCCCCTGCCATGCCTTCTGAGGCTGCACCATGAAAGACAGGTCTCCTGTCACCTCTAAAGCATTTAGACATCTAAGTTTCACCTTGTACGTTTGCTTTGGATGTGGTGCTGTCAATGTAGGAGGCAACTGAAATAGATTTATTTAAGAGTTGTATTTCCAGAGCTGCATCTCCAGCAACGTTTTCTTGTAGGTTTATAGATAGAAGCTTCTCACACATTCTCTTCAGCATACAGCCAAGTTCCAGTAGTAGGTCAGACACTCCAGAAAGCTTCATCTCCTGAAGTCCTGGTAAATCCAGGTCTCTTAAGGTAAAGGCTAGAGGAGCCAGATAAGCCATGTCTCATGTAATCTGATATGTCACCTTCCTTTTCCTGCAGAAAGGGCTCACAATCAAGAGCTTTTACAGATTAACACAGTGAACTGAGGCCACCAACACATGCAGCAACCTGCACAGTTTATAGATAATGTTCACCATCAGGTGTGGAGAGGCACTAGACAGAACAAAGGAAACAGAAAGGAAGAAATACCAAGTTCTATTTCCAGAGAGACACATTTGTCAGTGTCATCTGAAATGTATTTATATACATAAACAAGATATACTATGTTTATATATATAAAGTATAAAATCACAATGCTAACAATGCATTTTACTAATATCCAATAGCAGGGAGGGTTGAAAAGGGGTAGTTGTGCTTGACAGATTATCACTGGATTTCTTCAATTATGTCTGAACACAGATTATACACCAGTTTAATCCTATGGAGCTAGCCCTTGACCCAAGAATTTAAATCTTTTCCCTATACACACTATCAGATTTTCTCAAATTCTTCTACAGTTGACATCAGCATCAAGCAGACCAGTTTTCAAGATATTTTCTACATTTATATAAGCATTTTTCCTGGGGTATCAGGACAGCTGGGAGGGAGTGTGTCAGTGAGGGAAGTATACCATAAGCATCCTATTTAATGGGGATAGTTTCCTTTCTGGATGGTTTTAGAATTCAGAAGCACAAAATATAAAACAATAATAAACATCATCCACAGCATGTCCTTCTCTAGAGTTATGTTTCTTAATCTGTATCAGTTTTTATACAGGGCATACTTAACAAAAAAAAAAAAAAAATAAAATTATTCCTGACCAACAAAACGTGTGCTTGAAAGAGTTAAAATACTCATAGGTCTTAACAAAACAAGGAAAAAAAAAAAGCAAGGTCTTTGATAAGCCTCATTGCAATCAAGAAACTGAAAACAAAAGCTAGAGATACAGGCATCAAGCTTACTGGCCAAAGACAAATAATCTCACCTTTAGCCCTCTTGCTGTTAAGAAACTGAAAGCCTTTCTTCCAAAAGGAAGACTGACAATTGGACTGAAAGACCCCAATTTCCAGAGCACATTTCTGTGAAGCAGCACAAACATGTACAGCAGCAGTGAAAAGGAAAGGGGAGAGAGATTTGTTCAGCTAAAGGACTGTTTCTGTATTTTCCAGAGTACCTTATTGGCAAATCTAGTCACACACTCTGCTGGTGAAACTGCAAAAAAAAAGGGGGCACAGGGCAAGGACAACCCAGCGAGTCTGGAAGCAGGTGCATAACATTCTAGGACAGGAATCAGAGCAAAAAAACCAGCTCGCTCATCCAAAAGCCAGAGTTGAGTTCATGCCTGATTTTTCTTTCCTGGTGTCAACTGAAAATGGAAGCACTGCTATGGAGGACACATTCATCCTTCAGGACAGGACAGAAAGGATTTTCTCACATTATTCTCTAATGGTTACTTCAGAGCATGTTCATACAAGATGCTGAGTAGAAAATGGAGCAGCTGAAGGAGTCCCACCTATGAAATGTCACCTCACAGTATTAGGCTCTGTAAATGAGGAGCATCTATGGAGAGATACAAGGGCATCTCATCACCCCCTACCCCCCAGCTATCCCAACAGAAAGGAAGATTATGTCAACACAGAGCATAAGGAGAGGAGGTCTGCAGGAATATCTTTGGGAACAGAGAGAGAGATGTGGGAAGGAAGACTGGCAGATGGCAACTGAAGGCAAGTGGAGTTTAAGTCCTACAGAGGAAGAGATTTTTAGCAGCTCTACAGAAGCTCTCATTATGGAAAGAAAACAGTTAAGGCAACAGTCATCCCTCCTCCCGGTTGCACTGATGAAATGCCAGAAGCACTCAGCTAAAGTTCACATAACTATGAGGGAAATGGAACTTCAAACATCTGGAGTATGGAGGTCAGACGGTGCCGCAGCAGCAGCTGGCCCCGCGGGCAGCAGGGGAGGGAAGAGCGGGGACAGGCCTGGCGCTGGGAGCGAGGCCCAGAGAGCGACTGACTGAAGCTGCTCCTGGCTCCACCAGACATCCCGTGCTATGCCAAGCAAGGCACTGACTTCTTCACCCAGCTTCTGCCCACCTGCAGCAGCTTTGAGAGCAGACACAGCCAGGCACAGGTACAGGCAGTGCTGCCATAACTGCTCTGAGCCAACTGCTGCACATCAACAGATCCCTGAGGCTTCTCCGTAAAACGGCTTCCACCAGTGTTTAGAATTGCTAGTGAAAAGGGAGAAGTGAGTTATGGATCATCATTCTGTGCTCTGGAAAACTCCAGTTCCAGTTTTAACTGGCTGAGCAAACCAAACATCTGTACACTTCAATAAGCACACTGGGAATGTGACTGATCTTAACAAAGCAACCCCTCCAATGACCTCTGATACATGTTAATGGAGAGTACAGCAGGAAATTTGGCATTCCAGTTTGGTTTGTTTTCTGTCTTTCAAATTCAACTGCTAGTTCAATTCCCTCTTCAACAGTATAATAAATAGATAGAAAAATGCATCATTAATGTAGATTTCTGTGGGAGAACACAGAGAAGGCGAGATGCAGAGATTATCTGCAATTATCATCTACCAGCCTCCCAAAGTCTGGCTTTTCAGCACCAGAAGCTGGGAGCAGCAAGAGTAGCAGCTTCCATAGAGTTACTCCCAGTTCTAACACAAAATCCTAGAACACACTTTCCAGGATTTGCTGGGGGGATATTGAGCTGTGGCTGGACACCACACCACACATCCACTGGAGTTTCATGCTGTGTGAAAAACCCCCTTCTAAGGGCAGGTCACTTTTCTCAGTCCTTTTGCCACTCTCATATCCCCTCACCAAAAAAGGATTGCAGTAAGGGAAATACCGAGGTATATTTCCCCCTGCTCTAGTGAGCTGTAGATGTTTCCACACAGTGAACTTAATAAACATTTCAATGTTTAACTAACAGCAGTTTCATATCTAATACAAGCTTCCAGAGAAAAAAAAAAACAACTAAATGGAACCAAAGACTTATTAATTATATTTGAACACAAGTCAAAATGCAAAAATCTGCTGATTTAAAACAGCTTTTAAAATAGAAGACACTTCAAAAGAGAAGTGTTTCAAGTGTACAATCCTACTGATTGATTTTGACAGAACAACATTCAGGATGTGCAGTCATAACATGGTACATTTGTATTCAGTCTTCAAAGGCACAAAAAGCTGATAAATGCTTTTGATTATGCAAAGTCAAAATCCCAACTGTATGTGTGTCTTCCAGTACCTGAAATTAGATTTTAGTCATTCAAAATTTCCTTTTTTTGCTGGGTATTCCTCAAGATATACACGCATGAGTAGGCTCATTTAAAAACAATAATCAGAAGAAACAAAATATGCTTATGCAAGCTCCCACGTCAGAGTTTCAGCATTTTAAAGTGTCTGAATGAGTCCCTCTTTTCCTTACTGGAAGCAATGCACTTGTCTAAAATGAACCAAAACATACAAAACTAAATATATTCTTGATTGAAGGAAAGCATGAGGACATAAAGGAAAAATTAAACGGCTTCTTCAGTAGTTTGGACTCACTAAAGAACTACCATGGGAATAGAGCAAAACTGTATGTTGAACGAAAAGCATTTTGTGTGCCAAAAAAAGCAGCTTCATAGGAGATGAACATGTGCAATTGAAAAGAGCACTGCAGGTGGCTGAAAAGGAAACCATCTAAAAAAAGCCTATAAAAAAAAATAAACTCAACAGAACAAGTCTGAACTTTTTCAGAAAGTTTGTCTGAGGTAAGGCAGTGATAAAGCTGGAATAATGACAAACCAGAATGCTCACGTCTGAATAAAATAAAAACAAAACCCAAAGCCAAAACCCTTAACATTTAACTGTAATTTGGCATTTCAAATTGGGGGGGGGGGTGAAGAGAAAATACACCAAAAGAAGTGAGTAACATAGCCTTAGCTATATAGCAAAAATAGCATATTTTCCAACAATAAAGGTTACATTACATGGTTGGGATAGTGGATGGATTGCGTATCTCAAAATAATCATTACACTACAGAACAACAAAACTCCCACATAAAACCTATTCTGAGCTGTCACATGTGCTTACTTGAAAGTTTTCTGAACTAATTTTCAGGCACATATTTTTCTTAAAACAAAACAAAACCACAAACAAAAGCCACACATATACACACCAAAATTCCCACGTACTCCCTTTCTCCAGGTTCACTCAGGGCTTAGGAGGTGTCCAAGACTGACAGTCCTGGGCCAGCCTGTTTCCCTAAGACACAGATCAGGGACAATATACGTGGAAATGACACTGAGTATCCTTTGGCCATCTGCCAACATAAGTTTTCACTACAAATCACCCAAGGAACCATGTTATTTCAATACCTCTTTGATCACATCTCATTTCATGCCAGTGATACGTTAGTGGGAAACCTGCTGGTTTTTGGTGGGGCCCAGCACTGCACCAGGAGTAACTCCTGAGTATTAAACAGACATCAGATGGCTAAAGGTCCAATTATCTACGCCACAAACACTCTTGGCTTAGTGACAAAAACACATCTTAAATCCCTCACAGGTTTCCTAAAACTGTGTTACTATTTTGGACCAAGTTATACAGACTTCTTGTAATTCAGGACATATTAAGTAAAAGCAGAAGAAAGGCAACCAAATAAGGAGGATTTACCAGCGTAATAAATGGGGAGGGACAGGGCAGAGATGGAATGGCTAAAGCTGCTCTGTTTCTTCATTGCCATTTTAATTTCCACACACAACTAAACCAGGAAGTTGCACACTGTTTCTGTAAATGGACTTCCCTCACCCTCCTAGTCTTGGCCACAACCTATAGGAAATACTGCAATAGTCTGTGCTGGGAACATCCAGATGGCCTCAACCAGTCCTAGCAGCACCTACTTTGTACTGAGCCACAACCTTCCCCAGCCAAAACTTTCCCTGACTAATGCTGAGCACTCTGGCAAAGGACACTGGCCCAAGAAGAAGCCATGCTGCTAGTCAACTCCAGGACCAGCCCTCAGACTTGTAGCTGCAGAGACCCAGCTCCTGGCCACAAACACTGCAGCCTGACAGCAGGCAGAGAGGCAGGATGAGCCTTGAGATGTCCTGTGAGTAGGCACAGAGAGGATGACATAGCTCTGTCCCCACTGCTGCCTGCCTTATCCTGTTACCATCAGAATAAATTCATTAGTCAAACTGATCATCTGTTCACAAATTAGACATTTCCACTGTGCAGTTATTAGCATAATGATTAAACTTGATTGCAAATGCTCAGGGAGGAGAGTCAGCCATTGGGGATGACACACAGAAAGAAGCCCATAGAAAGAAGTAGCTGTAAGGGGAGTTTTTAAGATGTCTCCAGGATAACAAAGCCTGAAGTTTGGGCTGAGAAAGAGAAATGAAACGGTGTCTGACACAAAAGACTGGCTAGAAAAGAGACTGTACATCTCTTTAATTCTCTTCAAGCAAAGTGACATACACTATCAATACACAGTTACCTTAATCAGAGAGGGAGGTGTTGGTGAAGACTAAAGTATTCCCCTGAGACATAAAAGGGGAACGTCAGGACACAATTTAATGGACTACAACAAGCCAGCTGTACAAACTTCTGTGGCCTGCCTCCTCCCCACTGCTTTGGTGAAGCCTGGGTTTTCCTAAGTGAGGTCAATGTTCTTCCTGGATTCTATTTGTGTATATCCACCCAGCAACACAGCCAGTGTGTACTCCCAGAAGTATATAGCTAATGTAAACAACAACTATGTATTTGTTTTTTAAACTACCACAATGAAGAAACCTGGGCAAATGGGCAGGAGTCCACAAAAAAAAAAGTATCTTTATTCGAGTTAGATCTGCAGACTGCTCACAATCTGTTTTTCCAGGATGTTTGCTTAAGCCACATAATTGTTTGCAGAACCTCTGCCTTCTAAAAATGTATTTGGAAAAATTCACACCACATTTTCTTTTTTCTGTTTCTACTGGTTAGATGATGCTTTTAAACGTCATTGAACTAGGTGACTTGTCATTATCCAATAATGACCAGTAACCAGCATTCTCTCAATCTTATTTATAAGTTTTTCAAATAATTTCCAAAGGAATAAATATGTTAGATACAATTAATCCAAGTAATTCAGCCAGCTCTAGTAGAGAGGATCTCTGAAGATTTTCTGCATTTTCTGCAATCCCATGAAGGATTATGCATTTCTTGCAGCCCAGGGAAATACAGTTTCATAAAGATGCTTAGCTGAAAGTAAGATGCAAGTAACCTGGAGTTGTGGACCCACTGAATTCCTTTTGCCACCAGGTCTGCAAGTCCAGAAGTAAGAAGCAAGCTAACTGGAACTGAAGCCTGATAGTGTCTCTGCCAGTGAAGAGGCACACTGCACTGCAGGAGGAATGCTTAAAGCAGCAAGTGATCCCAAGTGACTGAACCTGAATTTCTCTCAGTGAGAGCTTATGGAAACCATCCCCCACTTCCTGAAGTTTCATTATTTGTTAATGTGCCACAGCCTGTTATAAAACAAAGGAAAAATACATTACTTTAACCAAAACACCATGAACACCCCTAAAAGTTACCTCCTCTGGCTTCGTGGCTAGAGTAGCACAAAATGCTACCCACTACATCAAACTGCTTCAAAACTGTAATGTATGAAGGACAAGCATTTCTGTGGTCAGATGTCATGCTGCTGGCACAATAAGGCACTAAGGGACAAGCCTACGTGGATGAACACCATTCATAAGGCACAAAACAGATATGCTTAATTATTCATCAGTGTAAGAGGTGACTAAAACAGATACATGAAGTGGTGAGCAGACCATCCTCAGCGTGCAGAGGCACAAGCAGAATAAAAGATGGTCTAGCTGCTATATCAGTTTACAGGCTTATAACCCTGTCAGTGCTATCTCTTAACATGAGATTTAGGATGTAGGAAGAAACTAAATCCAAAGAGTGGCACAGGTAGGAGATCAGATAGTGAGAAAGTCTAATTTGTTTCAGGTTGTTTGGCCAGACTTCTCTCTTTACCTTAATGACCAGTCATTACATGAAGACACCAAATTTCTCATGTGACTTATAGGCTTCACCTCCCAAATGGAGACTGTCCTCAGTCACTTCAGAGATTCACTCAGCACCACAGCAGGCAAATAGTGCCCTGAGCTGGAGCACTGAAACAGCATAATATCTCTACTGTACATCAGCTCTCCAAAGCCATGTTTCATCTGCCAAGACACTCATCCAGATCAATGCATCATTTCAAGCTAAGTTTATTTTTTTAAAAGATCTGGTTTTAAACAGTACTTGAATTTATCCTAATTAAGAATGAACAATTTCCTAGTCCACATGAGCTGGCATGTTATTAGCTTCCTACACATCAGGTATTAGAGAGTAAAAATCTGTACACTGCTCAGAAACTTCAGTAACACCTTTTCCAGCTTTGTTCAGGAGACAAGCCTCAATACAATTCACCTCTTTTAGTCCTGCACTGCATCTGGCCATTGCTGCATCTCACCCAATACTTAACAACACACGTAAGGAAATCCTATAAATGGACAAAGAAGGATCAGCTTCCCAGAGACGACATTTATCCCCTCTCCAGTCAGATAAAGGTTGATTTGTGGTTTGAAGGCTTATCCTGCCTGGTTTTGAACACAGTTCAAAAACACAACTTAAAAAGAGAAAACAATCCCATAATACACCAAGTTCAATAAGAAAGCAGAATTTCCTATGATCGTGTTTCAGTCATAATTCAATATTTCCTGCTTTCCTACTTTCAAAAGATGGCCCAACTGACCTTTCCTGAAGCAATGATATGTTTTATTATTTCCACCATGACCCCTTTTAACTCTAAGGTCTCCATCCTACTTGTTCTCACTTTGTATAGAAGTCCAATAGCTTTTAATCATGGCCTTGTTGCTTTTGGTTTTGCCACATGCAGGAATTTGAGGTAGCACGAAAAGATCAGGTTGACAAGATGTTATTTTTCTCTTGCAAGCAAGAAACAGAAAAGTCAGAAATAGAAATAGCAAGCTATGCTGCTATCCCCATGTGACACCACACTGAACTGTACTGATGGATCCATCATAAATAACCAACCCAGGACAACACGTAAGGAGAAAAAGCAAGTGGTTTAGGAATGAAGAGGAGAAGCTACAAAACCACTGCACATTAACATTCATACATTCAGGGAAAAGCCACCACTGTTTAGCAGTATCTCAGAGAAAGCAAACAAAACATAAGGTCTGTAATTCTATGATCATGCACTACTTACATATCTGTGCCCATAATATCTAATTTTGCCCAATACTATGCCTAGTTACTAAATAATATATTTGCTGGAACCAGGAATGAACATTAGAAAGGAAAATGTCAGCTTCAGTAATCTTTTTTTTTTAAATTGAAGAGGCAGATATACTTTTATGGTGGTTACTTCTATATGCACAGCCAGCTTTCCAAACGGGAATGACTTAAAAAGCAAATCATGGCCCCCACCAGTTGCCACTCAAAATGGTGCTAGTACAAAACATTGATTTTTTCTCAAGAAAAAGAAAAAATCTTACATATAGTGCAGTTTTTAATCAAATAAATCTACAGTTCTATTATCTGAGATGTCACTAGCAGCAGGGTTAATTAAGAATCAACAACATTCTCCTATGCAATAAGTAGATTTCTATACCTCAATCACACTTTCTCTGAGTTGCAATGAAACAAGTGTCCCAGCTGTAGAAGAGCAGCTAATATGTCATTCATATATCCCCATAAACTAATAGAAGAGTTTGTTCACTACATATATAGAACCAGTATGGGGGCTTTTACAAGATCTGCATAACAGATATCAATGGGTCCCAAAAGGCTGCTGGTAAAGAGAATAAAGTCAAAAGCAGCAGCAGTATAAAGAGTGTCAGAATGTTACTGCTGGCTTATAAAACACATCAACCATTACTTGGCTTTCCATCTGCAGCTCAATGTTAACTAAGCACTTAGGTCCTCCCCCAGTAAAACCAGCCAGCAGTAAGCACTAAGTGTCAGATATACAGAGGGGCAGCTTCATGCCCAAGTACAACCAAGACTCATCTGCTCCACAATGAGCTGCTTGTACTTGTTTTTTTTCACTCTCCTTTTCCTCAAATATAGCCAGCTCAAGCGTAACACTACTCAGCTACCATGACAATCAATATCCCAAATAGCTGCACAGGATGGCACAGAGATGGTGATCAACTTGATGTAGCTGTTTACCTGCTGCTGTATTAGACACAATGTTCTTACAACCATCACCTTTATACACAGCCTTATTTCCTTTTGCCACCGAAACATTCACAGAGATATGAAAACCCTAATGCAGTGGAGAACAGGAGCTGTGCACATGCAAAGACTGCTGGTTTACTGAGACTTGAAATAGAAGCAAAATTAATTCCAGGCAACAATCTAATCAGGTACATCTGAAAAGTCCAATATGTGACTTTATAGCAAGTTAGTGACGCATTTCTGTTTTGTGGTGCATCTTACAGATATGAAAGATTTTCATTAAAAAAAAAAAAAAAAAAGACTGCACAAACATCCTTGACTGTTGCACAAAAAAAAAAAAAAATAAATCAAAAAAGCTTTTCAGTGTAATGTTCACAGTGCTGGGATTTTTGGTTTTGATTTCAGAAAACAAGAGGCTGTATCAGGCCTCAATTGAGTATGTAATGAGGTATCTAGAGCTTACAGCCAAATACCCATTCAGCAGAAAAGATGTTTTGATGGTCTAAAACACACTGAAAAAATTATACCCTTCTACCAGACTGCAGAATGGGAATCTGCATAGGAAGGAATTAATTACAGCCAATGTCTCTTAAAGTCAGCACCTTCCCCATTCCCTAAAAATCACGCTCAAATCCACACAAAAAATGGGGGAATAAAGAATAACAGAAAACAGCAAGAAAACTTCTGGCTCAGTTTATTCTTCTCCCTCAGAGCAAGTGCCTTTCACCATCACAGAAAAGCTTGACAGTTGGGGTTGCTCTGTCACAGGTGTACATGGCTAAGTATCACGAGTGCTTTATTCATTTGATTCATTATATTTTTTGTTGTTGTTGGCCGTGTGTTGGGCTTTTTATTACTACAGGAATTGCAGACAGATCCAATGTGTATTCATTTGTGGTCATGAAGGGAATTTCTCAACAGAATAGCTGACAAGGCAACTCAACCCTTATGTGTTATGCTACATCCTTAGCAACTTATACATGTCATGTAGAAGCTGATATGCAGAAAGTTAACAACAGTTCTTGGTAAGCAGAGCAAGAACAGTACAACTTCTTGGAGCCTTGGCCTCTGTCATGGAGAGTACAGGAAGACCAGGATGTGAAGCAAAGGCTTCACAACCAGAGAGGTTGTAGAGTCTCCTGCTCTAGAGGTTCTCAAAACCCTCCTGGATCTGTTCCTGTGTGGCCTGCCCTGGGTGATCCTGCTCTGGCAGGGGGGTTGGACTCGATCTCCAGAGGTCCCTTCCAACCCCTGCCATTCCATAGTCTCCAAAGCCTAGACTGAATAATGTGGGCTCGTTAACAGCCATCTAACATTTACTAGTTTGGGTTAATTTTCCTTCCAGTTAACAGCCCTTTCACTCTGCCCATACATTCTTCATGTCAGAAAACAAGATCAGAGTTTTAAGCATCCTCTTCTCCCTCAAGAGGCAACTTGAGGGTCAAAGTGCCTGGACAGCTGTCCTGTGGAAGTACAGTCCTCCTCCTATGATCCCGAGAGGTCTTTTGCCCCCATCCCTAAGTGTACTAATGTACTTAACATAATTGCTTGTTTGTAGATGTTCATCAGTAGATGTGTCACATTTTCTACCCTCTCTCTACTTTCTGGCTTTCCAACATGAATTTTGACTGTGTTGTGATCATATACCACAATCCCTGAATGCAGTAGCACCTTAATTCAAAGGACAGAGATGGATACACTTCAAGAGAAAGCTCTTTCCCCACAAACTCAACATGGAGTGCTCTCTGTATGTGCACTGCCTTATGCTTCTTCAAACATCACAGACCCACTGAACACCTAAAAGCTCTTGAATTCTCCTTCCTTGGCATCAAACAATAGCTCATTTTTATATTCTCAACTTGTTACTACTTTGGAGCTCACCCCTTCAAGCCCCAGAACCTCTTTGGCAGAGCTTCTCTGAAGCCTAATTCAGTTTGGGCCTGAGTAGTTGCTCTCTCAATGGAAAAGGCCTCAGTATTTGGGGACAAGCAGTATGTGTGTGTGATTCAGCACCAGCTACAGTTGTACACTTTGGAAGGCCTTCAAGAAAATAAAACATCTGTGTATTTCATTATTGTCTATGGATTTAGCTGGACAACCATACCTTAGAAAGAGAAGGCATTTGGCTTTCTGCTTGCACACAGTACTTGAATTACACATGCACTGAATTAGACATGGATGGGGACAGGCAAGATTCTTCTAAACAAATTCAGCAATATTTTTTTCTTGTTCTTTTGGTCCTTTTTTTCTCTGAAAGTGTCCAACTTTTAATGCAGGGTTGTTATTCTGGATGAGAATTATGCTTACCACTGGCTGTTTAAGGGGTGCAGTGTTTCCTGATGCAAATCAGCATTTCTTAAAAAGAAGTCTATTGCCTCCCTCGTGCTTTAAGAGACATGGACTGAAATACTGAGCTATTTAAGAACTGTTTATGTTCAGGAAAAAGAAAAAAAGAGTAGTTGCTACACCCAGTACTGCAGCTGCTCAGACATAAATGTGAGCCCTGATCTGTTGCATTTTTCAGCTTTGACACAGTAAACAAGGATGCCCCTGTCAACCCCTCTCTCCCTTCTGATGAATGTGGCTGTCCCATCTTCATTCTCTTGAAGTTTGTGGAAGCAAAGCAACAAGAAAATTTACCTTGAAGTACACGTGTAATCAGCTCTTGTTTCCAGGAGGAGGGGAAGAGGCAAGAGCAACCAAGAAAATGTCAAAAGCACATATGCCCAAATTTCTAGAGGAGCAGTTTTCTCTTGTAAAACATTCAAGCTATGAAGAGCCAAATTTTTAATTCCTCAAGAGACACTGATTTTCAGAATGGAGACATATGAGTTTATTTTTAAGTTTTATTTTTAAATAATTAACTCACAGGTTCACTGATCCATGCAAGAACGGCACAAATGAACAACAGGAATTTAAACTGCAAACCATAATTTAATTTAATACAGATAGAAAATAAATATAAACCAAACTGCATTCAGAGCACAAATACAGTGTGTCTTTCTTTTCTTTGGACAGGCTGCAGCACCTTCCTTACAGTGAAGGGCCCAGACCTGAACACAGTATTTGAGATGCATCCTCACCAGTACAGAACACAGAGGGACAAGCACTTCCCTGGTCCTGCTGGCCACACCATTCCTGATACAAGCCAGGATGCCACTGGCGTTCTTGGTCACCTGGGCACACTGCTGGTTCATATTCATCACCAGCACCCCCAGGTCCTTTTCTGCTGGGCAGCTTTCTCTGTGGGAAACAGTGTCAAAGGCTTTACCAAAACCTGGGTACACAACAGCCACAGCATTTCCCTCATCCACCCTGTCATAGGAGGAGATCAGGTTAGTCAAGCAGGACCTGCCTTTCATAAGCTCATGCTGACTGGGCCTGTCCTGGATGTGCCATGTGATGGCACTCAAGATGATCTGCTCTGTAACATTCCCTGGCACTGAGGTGAGACTGATAGGCCTGTAGTTCCCCAGATCTTCCTTTTGGTCCTTCTTGCAGAAGAATACATTTGCTAACCTTAATGCCTTGGTTCTCATGTTGGTCCAAATTATAAAACTTTCTCTTTTTTCCCCCCCAGATCTTGCCTAACAGGATGAACAGGTTTGCAAGCTTCCCCAGAACACAACAGTAATCAAGGCCCTGTTCTGCTGTATCAGAGCAGCTTGGAAAGGTTAAGTCAGCTTGGCTAATCTCAAAGTCGGTATCAAGAGTTTCAGCCAAAAAGCTGATCTGTGTGCAGCTCTGTATATTGGGTGTAGTAAATATTTATTTACAGTGGCAGGCCACTCCAGACCCACACGTTACAGCTGAAAGACAAATACACCTGCAGAAAATACAGATGCAGCTGGGCAGCCTTTTGCTCTGGGTGCTACATGAAAACCATTCCTGGAGCTGTTCACTGCCTCCATGTGCTCCTAACATCACTCCCTCACCACAGTGAGCTTACTCATGTGAAGCCTCTCTGGTTGCTCTCAACTGGAAACCAAAGTTGAATTCATTTTTTCCTATAAAAGCAAGCAAGCTTTCCATCTGTAAAATTAAGCCCCAGTAACAAGAATTTAACACACCACTCCATCTAACTTTTCATGATTTTCCAGCAAAGAAGGAAGTAACTAGGAAGAAATGTGGAGTGGCTACTAATTAAGATTAGCTACCCAGCCATTTAGCAGTAGAGTCCTTCTGGAAAACATGCAGTGAGAACTGAAACACAGTAGGGGAAGAGAAACTGCCTACAGGTAGGGAAAAGCCACAGAATGGTTTTCCTTAGAAAGGAGAAAAGTATTTTAATTTGAAAACCTAAGAAATTATATCTTATTTCACAGGTACCTGCTCTATGTTGCAAACACCAAAACTAAGTAATCAACTGGCAATGCCTCAGACGCATTTCTAGGCAATACTTTTTTTACAAAGAAGAATTACAATTTGAGAATATAGACATCCCTGTGACATGAAAATATTCACAACTGAAAGAGGCACTGGGAAAGACACTCTGGAGACCTGGGAGCATTGAGAAGCAGCCTATCAAAGCAACTGCACAGAAGGGTTAAGACACACAGTTGAAGCACTTCAGCAGAAACATTTCAAAGCAAATAGCTGAGCTGGTATTTGTGCATTATCTGCATCCAGTCTAATTCTACAAAATTAGTCTGCAGAGGTTCATTTATAAGCAAGGATTAATTTCAGCAAAAACAAACCAGGACAGAAACTACAAGCAAGTGACCTTGCTAAACACTCCTCAAAAGCTCCACAAAGCACCGATTGTTCACAGTCTTTAGCAAACAGTTCATGTATCAGGTGATTCAGTAGCTTTCAGCATAGTGCCTTCCATTCAAGCAGCACACAGGAAAGAGGGTTAACACCTTTTGTGCGAGTATCAAACATTTTGGCTTTTGCCATAGTTAGTCATATCAGTTGGCCAATGAGAATTTGACAATTGCTTCACACACACTGCAGCTCTGAAACACCCAAGAAAAGATGTGCTTAGTATAAAAGGGCATCCAGTGCTTGGGAAAGCCTGTAAATTCAGTCCTTTATCCAGTCATTTCTTCAGAGGTAGTTATATCCTAGCTAGAGAAATCCCTGAATACTTGACAGAACAAGAAGCTCATCTACTGCAATTGTACCTCCTCCTATTTCCCTGTTTCAGTGGCAGGTGCTTTTTCAATGCCCATACAATCAGACTGGTGCCAGCTCAGGTACAAGGCTGGCAGAAGCAGCAGCTCTCCCCCAAGCAGCACTCAGCTAGGGTGAAGCTTCAGCCAAGAGAACACAGGCAGCCACTGACAGAGACAGGGCTATTTTTTTCCATGCACTCCCTGCATCAGCTCTAGCAATCCTGCAGTCACAGGCAGGTCAGCTCACTCATCCAACTGCATTGGCTTGAGCAGGTAGTGGCTGCATTTCAAGCCCTCTCCCTCTCTACACAACTCATGAAATTACATCCTGCAAGACTATGAAAACAAAGGAGATAACTGCATGTGTTACAACATTAAAATACCATCCCCCTTGTATGGTACTTCTATCTGAATTTTCTTCAGAAATTGAATCCTCCTTCTCTAGCCCTCCCTCAACTGCAGTTTCAGATGCTGGAATCTTAAAAATTAACTCCTGCTTTAAACCAAATATAGTCCCAGTACTTCTTGATAAAGGAACTGGTTTTTATTCAGTCATGACCTCTGTCACAAAGTGACTTTCACAAATACAAAAAGAAAAAAGCCTTACCATTTTCCTAGCACATTACTCAGAGAATTCAAAGAAGTCAACAAACTATCCAGCTCAATAATGCAAGAGATAAGATAGTGCCTCCTCCAATATTGTAGTACTCTTAAAAAACAAATCATCACAAATAAACCAAAAGACAACAACAACAAAAAAACCCAAACAAAACAACAAAACATCAAAAGACACCACAGGAAAGCCACCAAACACCACCAAATAAAACCCAAAGCAACAACAACAACAACAACCCAACCAACAAGCAACAAGAAACACTTAAACAGATTACCTGGGAGATATGGTTGATGGAGGACTCCATCCTCCGTAGCTGGGATGCCTGGATGTCCAGCAGTTGTAATACATTGTTGGCCAGTGCATTGATCTGATAAGCAACACTGGCTAGAGACTGAGTTGTGTAGGCTTTGGTCTCTTCTAATGCTTTCCTTTTATCTGGAGCCTGTAAATCAAAGAACAAAACATTTGCTTAAGGCCAAGAAAGGAGGGAGAAAGGACAGGAATGAAAATGTAACCTATATTTAGAAGAATCTGTAATCAAACAGTTCTGACTGGGAAATCAAAATACCTTATCTCCAATAAAAAAAAACATATATCTCAATACTAAGAAACAAAGAATCTGAAAAATGTTTAAGCATAGTAAAATTACATGTCAAGAAGCAACTCAGTAGAAAAAACATCACTATAATGATTTGATGAAGTTGAGTTTAAGGTCTGTCCAATCCTTCATTTCCCAAAAAGCCTCCAATTCCACACAAACACTGACATGCAGTATTTGCATCTCTTACAAGGCCATGAAGCCCAGGCCAATTAAAGGCAAAAATATTTTCCCAAAGCTAAGTGTCCCCTACTAACATGCCACCTACAAAGCCAACTCTCCTGGCTGGCTCCTACTCCCACAGCCCAGGAGAAGGGTGAAGAGCACCAGGATGGTGTGCAGAGGGCTCTCGTGTGCAGCACTATTTGGAAAATTATCCCTCCTCTCAGAACAGCTTAACAAACTTTCCTGGACAGCTGAGAAAGTTCAGCACTGACTGAGAACACACAGCTTTTGAGCAAAGGAGCACAGCTTCTCTCCAAAGGGCAAAAATAGAAGGAAAGGATTTTCCCACTGAAACCACACCTTGCTAAGGTAAAGTCCTCTAGCTCCCAAGGTGCTGCTTCCTAGTCAGAGGGCTGGTTACTATCCATGATCAGCAACTGCTGCCATGACTTGAGTTGGACAGTCCAAGTCAGTCCCTTCCAATTAGCAGCATGGGAGGTGCACACACCACCTCCACCTGAAAAACAGGCACAGCCCCCACTCTGAAGCAATCCCTGGATCACAGCTCAGGAGCTGGCAGTGGAGACCATGTACTTCACCATCTGCTACTCAACTTGCAAACCACAGCTCTCCCAAACTCTGTTGTTCCCTTTGTAGGAAAGATGCACTGCATAAGGAAGGATCTGCAGTGTGTGATGACTCAGAGCTCACAGTTTCTTCCTCATTTTATTTATTTGTGAACAGTCAGCAGCCAAAAGGAAAGGTTCACATTAATAGTCCCTTCCTACTAGACTTCTGTCTATTTTAATTTTTGATTTCTTGAAGTAACACCATCACACACTATGCAACAGCTAAAATATTAAGCAGAGTCAGGGAACAAATCCCATTTGCATTCAGCTGATTCCTGTGTTTTCCAGTTGCCAATCACTCATTTTTAAATTATGACTCTTATTTCTTCACGTTGGTATTTTATTTTAACTTCACCAAGTGTTGAAGCCACACTGGAGTTCACAGTATCAAGATGCAACAGCTCAATAAGGAATCTTTCTTGTCTCTCTTGCTTTAAGGGGAAAACCAGGAGTGGGGAGCTGTTCATCTGCATTATAGAATTGCAGTGTGACCTAAATACTGCAACACAAGCTCTGCTAGGCTACCTTTTAACTCGGGATATTTTAGACAAGGATGAATTCCCCCCTCTAAAATGATGCAATTTGTTCATCACCATGATTAACGTTCCTAGCAGTGTTTTGACACTTGTCAGCACATTTGGTTCATGTCATCCTTCAAAGGGATTCACACACAGATGCTTTCTACAACTTGAAGCAGCAAGAACACTTTAATGCAATCTGTTGCCAAAAGGTTGCCAAAAGTGCCAGCTATTGCATGCACTAAGGCCACAGTAAGCAAAACTCCATTTTTCAGTGTTTCAAATGCAAAGAAAAAGCTAACTTTCACCTAAAAATGTTGACATTTCTAGTTGTCAGGAGTAATTTTCCTTATTTAGTAAACAAACTTTGGTGGTGAGGGATCTGTAAAACAATTAGGCTCAAAAAGCAAGTTTCCTAAAGCAACCTGGCTTTTCAAAGAGTTCTTTTAAACTTCAAACTGTTACTAGCAGTGACTTTAAATACACTGGCCTGCTGAGCTGGAGGGTAAAGAAAACGACTGATGATTTATGCTTGAACTTCTACCACCCTGGACAATGGTGAAAATGCAGGGAGCAGCTTCAGTGATACCTGAAATAAAAGGCTGACTGAACTAGGCACAGTCAATAAGGCAGCAGTCAACACAACCCTAACGTTATCCAAACTCAAGTGTAGACCTATAGCATCTACTCAAAGCAATCTTCTTATTATGAAGTTTCAACTACATAATGTTAGGCTGAACACTTCACAGGTTACAAAGCCACAGCACCCAATTACTGAGTGTTGTCAAATGAAAAAGCTTCAGTTTCTTTTCTTCTCTAATGATTTGTTGATCAAATGCCTTGCCCTCATTTGCATAAGCACCTAACATTTCAGTTATTTGCTCAAATTACTAGTTTGGCAGCAGGATTACATGAAACATGGTTGGGATGTGGAATGCATTTCATGTCCTAGCAGAATTAGGTTAGAAACATTTTTAATCTTTGCAGATAATTCAGGCAATGTCAGTTTGCAGTTTAACAGTTTTTTTAGAACTAACTTGACACACAGTCTTTTGCATTTTTTAATTAGAACTGCTGGCATCCACAAGATATAAGCTAAAAGTTTCATAGCCAGCAAAAGAGGGAGGGGACAGAAAGAAGCCAAGACAGTGTTCAACTGTTACTTTCATCTCCCTCTTTAAGCAAAAATTAAAAGCAGTATAGAAGATAATGCACGTTTACAAGCCTTCAGATATTTTAGTATAATACATGTGCACCAGTTAACTACCCAAATTTAAAAGACAGCACAAAGGCTGTCAGCTGACTCTAATAGTTCAGAATTACTTTATTATCTTGTGTTAAAAGCTTCAAAGATATTACTGTTTCTCTCATAGTCCTGAATATAATGGAAGACTGAGTGTCCTTTAGTAGCAAAATGAATATTCTTTAAAACCAGAACATCACAGCTTTTGAAGTTTCACTTTAAATAAGCTCCCATCTGTATCCCCACTTAACTCTTTAACAGACATGTTACCACAGCAAAACTGCAGTTTGAAATTTCTTCCACATTAACCAGCTTTATATACATAGATAAACAGTTAAACTTGCATGGCATTCAACACTGCAAATCATGCATTTTAGTTAAATGCAAACTTGGATCATAAAACTTACTTTAAAATTTATAGAATTAGTCAAGTCAAACCTGATTCTGCAGCCAGGCAGTAAAAAGAGAGCAGAAGCCTCTTTTACTGACTCTTCAGTAACACATCAAGGTCAAATAAGGAACCTGCCCATCACTTAGCAATTGATCTTTACAACTTGTAGTCATGTAGTCAGTTTTTTCTTCCCCTCTCCAAGCTGCCACATCCCCACAGCAGAGGCACAGCCCCATGACAGTGTCTGGGCAGTGTTCAAACCACCTGGCTCCCCCTCCTTCTCTCCTGGCCAGTTCCCACCATCTTCCAGTTCCTAGAGCACACAACCACATGTACAAGCTACTTCCAAAGAAGTCACAGCAGCTCACACTGCAAAGCACCTCGGGAAGCCTGTTGCAAGCACAGCAGTTCATACCTTCACTACCTGTTCTCTGACCTCTGCTTTCCCCTCTTCCCACTTCAGTTCCATTCACTTTGCTTGAAACTCCCCATAAGGTAAATGCCCCACTAGAAGAACTGGCTCCATTTGACAAAGGTCAGAGAGCAGCTCATCAGATCACATCAAGGCTGGCTGCCCTGGCAGAAACAAATTATTTTGACTCCTCTGTAGATGGCATATGTTGCTCCATGTAGTTCATCTTCCAACTGTTGGAGTATGTGCAAAGTCAAGCACAGAATAACCCACCCAGGATAGGCTACTAATAGAGTAGTGCCCTTAAGCAATAATCACTAAGCTAAACAGAGCTGTTAATCATTCCATGCTCGATACCTGTTGAGATGCTTGGCATTCTGTTCAAGGGTTTGATCATTTTCAGCCATTGTGCTCCAGGAACAGCTTTTCACTCAGTTTTATAAGCCTTTGCTGTTATTGCTCATGCACATTTAATGAATTCAACAGTGCAGTGCTCAGGAAGCAAACTAAATAACTGCAGCTTTACAGCCTGGATGGCTTGTTGAAAAAGACTTCCGCCTGTCATTAATTGATTAAAGAGAAAATTGGGATTACTACCATCAGTTGCCACATGGATTTAGCAATCTCTGTCACCTATCAGCATTCACAGGCTGTAACTATGCCAAAGTCATCAATATGCCCATTTGTATTCTTTTTGCTCACGTTGTCATTCATCTGACACTTACAGAATTCCCCCTTCCTGCTAAGAGAGATACTACAGTCGAGGTTTCAAGGGTTTGCTTCTTCACTAAGGTCTTAAGCTCAGAGATCTGGTCCCAAATAACTCAGAAATAAAGTTTTACTAAAACCCAAAACAAAACGAATCAACGAAAAGCACCCAACCAAAACTTTTATTAATTAACTACAACCTACAGCACCTCATTTTTCAAGTCAATTGGAAACATTTTTAGAACAGTTAAGATGTGTGTCCAGACACTGTCTTGGAGACTCCTAGATATCAGTACTTAACCTCTTTGAGAATTAGCTGGTGATGCTCCAAGGAGGAAGGAAAGGCTTCTCTACATAAGAAAAAGCAGCACTCAAATCTCCCTAAAGCAAGAGCTTGTTATGTTGAACTTCTGGACAGATCTCTAAGCTTGAAGCTCCTGCTTCCCTCATCTGATAAGGCTTTTAATGACTCCAAACTGGTCATAAGAGTTTATTTGTTACTTCTGACTGCTAATGGCAAAAGGCTTGGTCACTGCTAAACTACTCCCAATGTATGTTCAGCTTAGCCAAAGTATTCCACTTCCAAGCTGCAGTAATGTATTTCAAACATTTACATATGCCACGCACACCAGATGATGTTTACCTACTGAGCCAAAAGTCTAATTTACATTGGGTATCAAGAACTGTAAATCCAGAGATCACTGTAAATAACTGAGGAGCTACATATTGAAATAAGCAGGTAGTCCCTGGATACAGGTTCCCTCTTATGCATAGTTAATGAAGTTTGTTAGACTGCTTTGTAAACACACTGCATCATTTTGGGCTGCTACTGATAGTTACTACATCAGAACATCGGGTATAAATGCAAAGAAAGTCAGAGCAGCAAGTGCCACAAGTTTCTGTACTCTGAAGAACTTCCAGGAGCCAACTACCTACCTGGAAGCCATCCAAGAAGGTCTGAACAGACTGTGGTTATTACTAGCAGGTGCTCAGCAGGGAACATGCAGGGTTTCTCTCATCACAAATACAGCCCTAAGGGATATATATCATTCCAGAGTGGAAACTAAGCCTCATGAGTTACAAACAGGGGTTGCTTACACTATCTCTGCCATCCAAGGAAGGACAGAGTTATGATTCAGATGTGTCAATTGTCTCCTGGAACAGGCTTAACTGTGCTCCTGCCATAGAGCAATCTCACTGAAGGAATTCTCTCTGGAATGCATTAGGCATTTACTTCAGGGGAAGGAGCACCAGGTATTTCCCAATATCCGCAGAGCTAGACTAAGCCTGGTATTTACCTGTCTACAGACTGTTCCTCACTGATCTACACCTTAACTCCCCCTCTGGAAAGTGAAGTAAGCCATCAGGAGAGTTAGTTCAGAAGTTCAAGCTCAACCTTTGCCCAGCACAGGAGACATCCTCCCATAACACCACAGATAAGACTTGAGAGCATAACAGTACACTTGATCTACTGTCTGCCTTCGACATAATCAATCCCAGATCAGCCACCATCAGTAGCCTTGCTACTGGAACCACCTGCTTTTCCATTCATGTATCACTACTATCACCAGTAAAAAATAACTGTGGGAAATTTTCAAAGCAATCATTTACATGAAGACAAGCAACAGGAAGGGACTTAGTACAAGCACAGCCTGATAAAACAACAGGGTAAACCCAGCCCCCATACAAAGGGGATCTAAAGCCAAAAACACAGAGGACAGGCAAAAATCTCAATTAAAATCTGCATCATAAAGACCAGTATTGGAATATGTGCAGGAGAAAAAAAAACAAACAACATTCAAGTGTTTTACTGAAGAGATTTGCCATAACTTGTCATGTACCTTTCCACCACTCCTGAATTTGGGGAGAGGGGTTGGGTTGAAAGCTCAGGAGTTTAATGACCAAATAGCTTGCAAACTATTAATAGCAACATACTTCAGTCACTCAACATGGCCACCTCCTGGCAGTCAATCCTGCACCAACAATTGAAACAAGAAATAGCAGAGACTATCCAACACAGCTCTCTACAAACAGCAAAAAGTGGTGTCAAATGGAAGTATCAAAGCTTTCAACCACTTAAGTAACTGGTTGTTCCAGGAGTACAGAGGAATGTAAAGACAGGGGAGGAACAGAAGGATGCCTAACCATTGAGAAAAGTTCTAAAACCCAAGCTCCCTCTTGCTACAAATCCCAAAATTAAAACCTGAATGATGAGATTCCTTCAAGTCTATTCAGTAAACAGTAAATCTTCCCATCTACTAAGGCAAAAATCCTCCATGAAACACAATAACACACAGACAGATCCCAACTCAAGTGAGCTTCCTGCCAGCATCCACAACAAAAAGGCCCAGCAGTTGAAATAACATCATGGCTGTTGAGTTTCTCCAAGATAAGATGCAGTCACTCAGATATACCCAACACAGAGGAACTGGTAGAACTTGAAATCTTACCCAGGTAAAGACCTTGCACAATAAAGCAGTCAAGGCACCAGATAAGGTGATCACCATCACAGCAACAACCACAGCACAGCCCACAAGAAAGATTTCATTCTGTTTCTTTTTAGTAACAGTATCTTTACTAAAATAAATACACAAATCAGTCACTGACTACCCAGCTATGCCATCTCTCAAGGGTCAAGACATAAACACAATTATGGTAGTTTAACCAACACAGAGTAACAGGCACTGCCTACAACTCACCAGCTCTGTTTCATACAGGCCCTTCCCCCAAATCCTGGATGTTAGACAATCAGCTAGAAGCAAATCCTTCATTTCCATCAATAATATTCCCCTGACCAGTCCTGAATAGCCTTGATAGCAAATTAGCATTTCTATGGGCCAAGTCCAATTTAGCCAATCTGCCTGCATGCTAACAGACTTTATTTTCCTTCAAAGTTGCTTTTCATTCTGTTGACTAACTGTAAAAAGAAGAGCCTTGATTTTTCTAATTATTATCTCTTTTGGGGAAGGTAGAAGGATAAAAGCTTCTTCATTAGGGGGAGAAGTTAATTCCAAAGGAGAGTTTAGGAAATGTGCATATATTACATACACACACTCCACACAGTGGTAAAAGTACTTTAATCTTGATAACTAAAAAATGCAAGATGAATATGTATGGTGATGTTTTTAAAAAAAAAAAAGTTTTAATCATCTTACACTGATAACAGGTTATCATCAAGTCCCAGCCCACTCTGACCTGTGTGTACACAGCAGAGAACCATGTCTGAGATTAAGCTTCAGTAACTACCTTACCCTCGTATATGTTTTTTACTTAAGACAAATCCACAAGATGTAGCATTCACAACACGGATGCAGACTTTAACAGGGTTGAAGAAGGCAGAAGCCACCTATCAAACCACTTTTTTTTTTAAAAAAGCAGTACATAACTTTAAAAAATCATCTTTGGAATTCCATTTTAATCCAGGCTGTGAACATTACAGCAAGAAAGGAATCCATCCAATAGGAGTGAGATTTACAAAGCTCTGCCGACTGACAGATGGAGCCTGGGAAGATATGTGCCAGCTGCTTGGTAGCAGCATTTTCTGCCCAATGCAGCAGTGATCATGTTGGCTCTAGACTAAACCACTCCCCTTAACAAGAAAAAAAATATTTTTTTTTTAATTTTAAGTTGTTGAAAACACAATTTTTATTTTTCCTGCCAAATGCAATAGAGATGTTACAGTAAACATGTATGTTGGCAGAATACATTCGTAATGGTAGTCGTTACAGTCTGTGTGTACAACAAAAATAGCATGCCACACTGCACCAAAATGACAGAGCAGAAATGCCCATGTGTCATTTTCATACAACCCCCTGCATGCTGAATTAGTAAGACTTCAAGACTACATATGCAGCAAGCTTAGGAAATTTGGTCCAAGTCATCTTTTGTGTTTTACATGATTTAGACAACACAAACTCCAGGACAGAAGCCACATCTCCCATTCCTGTAAAGCACTGCCCACCATTAGCATGCACTTGCTTCAAAACTATTGTTTTAACTTCCTTGCACTGCCCATGATTTATTTCTTGACACTGAACACTCTAAGTTCTTCAGAGCTGACATAGAACAGGCTCTGACACCAGAGACATCAGCCAGAGCTCCAAGTGCAGACTAATGCCACCCTCAGACTGTTAGCCAGGAGAACAAGCCTTTGGCACTTGTGTAGCAGCCTTCTTTCTTCAACACTAAGAAAGCTACCCAAGGCTTTGGAGCATATGATTATTTTGGCAGGCTGGACAGCAGATAATAGGGTATTAGAAAGCTTATATTCCATTTGTGTCCTTATACACTGTCTCTCACTTACTGATCTTTTGTTTTCTGTTTGTAATAGAGCTTGAAATTAGAATGGCTATTTACTTTAAGTGCCAGCACCCACCCACAAATTGTAGCTCATCTAGCAAGAACATGCTCACTTTGATGTGTGACACTTATTTTTCACTTTTGTGGGAATAGGAAAGACATTTCGACGTTAGCTACCTTAATAACCTTCTTGTGAGATGGTGGCAGCAATACAGAACCTAACTGGAGTGAAATACAGAGCTGTGTAGATTTACATGCCATGCCAACCTTTCAATCAAGACAGCTCAGAGTAACCTGTTATGGGGCAAAGCTCTTGAGCTCATGCTGCAAGGAAGTCCCTTCTCATATATCAATAACAGTGGTTCCCTCTATGGATTTTATTTACCTCTTCAGTTTACTCACAGGGACTGGTGAGTAGCTTGAAGTTTATCATCTCCATTTTGACAAATCCAACTGAAGGAATAAGCCCAGAATAGTACAGTAAATTTGTATCTGAAGACAAGCAATAAGCTAAAATTCAATGACCTTTCTAAAAGATGAGCTTTCAAGACTACCTTTCTTTCCAGATGATCACTCTCTAGTCATCCTTACCCCATAGGCAGCCCTAGATTCATACCAGACAGCACTGAGCAAGCAATATTAGGACAAGATTTAGCATAAAGGACCAAGTTGGTGTCACCTCATCATCTCCTGGTTACAGTGCTCTGAACCCCTACAACACAGTAACCTCAACACTGTTCACAAAACAAGTACATACCAAACATAAGCACCTGAAAAGGGGTTGGTCCAAAAACAAACAGGCTCAAAGCTATGTTATGCTCTGCACTTCAACAGGTTTCCCCACATGGAGACATTGAAGATCTCGCAGGACAACAAAACAGGGAGGGAAGTGGGAAAGGAGAGCATGGAAAGTCATTAGCAGGACTGTCCAGCTCCAGAAAGCATCTCAAGGCACTAAAATGTGGAGCCAAGAGTTACACAGGCCTTATGACATCCAGCAAATGTCTGGACTGCAAGTGTTCCTAATCCAGGAAGAGTTCTCATGTTTAAGAAAGTTACTTTTGACACACAGCTGCTGCCCAGATTTTACAGTTCAGGCACTTCCCAAACACGATTCTGTGATGGTATTTTTTAAACAAAGGAGAAAACAATGGCCATTACAGGGTCAAATTCTCTTCTTCTACTTTACAGCATGACACTGATGACTATTTAGTGTCTTGAAGATCAATATACTCGCTCCAGCAGGAAACCATCCAAGGACTTGCACATTTCTCAAGGCTGGTGCAACGTGCTCAGACCAGAAGGCAGCAGATGCCCACAGCTCTCTAGCAGTGTGCTACCCACCACAAGGCACACAGGCCACACACTGATCTCATGGCAACAAACTGATGGACTGCGACACAAGGACTGATTGTTTTCACAAGGACTTACATATAAGTGAAAAAAAAGTATCAACCTAGTTTCTCATTCTATCTGATCACATAAACAGCTGCTTGGACTTTTCTGGATTCCTGGAGCTGACTGTACAGTTTCTGATAGAAGTTGTAAGCACATTGCATGCAGTTTCTTTTTGAAGAATTAGCTTCTATAATGCTAAAATTCGAGCCTATGGTTAGCAACAGCATGCCAAAACTTTACATACATGAGCTCATTTGAATACTGGGTTATTTCCATTGCAGCAAGTAGGAATTCAGCTCCTCAAAAAAACCCCAAACACACAACTTAATGGAACAGATGTCTCAGAAGAATGAAAAGGAATGGCAAGTCAATAATATACCATTGTTCCCCCCCCAAAAAAACAACATGAACACGACAGTAGAAAGTAATTAAACATGGCAATCTCCACCTCTGGCAACAGATAAAAACTTAGGGAAACCAACAGATGCCAGAAATCAGATTCCTCTACATGAAAGAATAAAAAATTCAGGTGTTTGGGGTTTATTTTAAACCAAAACCTTAAAGACACATTTGCTGTGGTGTTAGCACAGCAGTAGTTCAAGTGAAGAGCTTTTCCTAGAAATACAGCTGCAATGACTCTGGCAGGCACAATTAGAGCAAAGTTTTCTAATCCATGCTGAAGTTTCACTGGTGTTTTTACACTTCTCCTTCACATGATATTAATGACTGCTTCCCCTTCATGTACAATGTAATGGAAGGCAGCTTTAGGCAGATGCAAGAGGTTCAGAGAGTCTTGCAGGTGACAGCAGGGCTTGCACTTCCACACAACCAGGTGCACGAAAATAGTCAAATACACCCCACTCCTTTGGTAGTGAGACAACCACCGAGCTATTTCAGCACTTGGAGGGCCACCAGGACAGCTTGCTACTACCCCATCTGTAATCAGCTTGACAGATAAATGGCCTTACTGCAGGCACAGAGGATGCTGCATTGAGGGACACGGGCCTTTCCCAACAGGAGCACATCAGCCGCAGTCACACTCCCACTCTGGGCACGTCTGTGTGCCCCACGGGGAGCTGGGCACCAGCTCCTCTCCCCCCACAGCACAGGGGAAGCCAAGGCAGGACACACACAGCTGTGGAGCAGCATGTGGGACAGTGTCTCTGGCATAGGCAGCTGCTCTGGAGCTTGGGATTGCCCAGCTACCAGAGATAAGACTCCTACTACTACAGTGTGAGCAGATGCAAACAAGCCCAGGACTGGAACAATTACATTGCACAAGCTCTGTTCAAAATGCTTTAAAACAGCAAGAGCTAGCTGTGTCAGTAGTGAGGAAAAGAAAATCTAAACAAAACACACACGTACACACACACACACAAAAAAAGACACCAACCACCATAATTATACCCTAAAAACATGCTCTTATTTTTACCAAAAAACATGATTGAATCATACAATTCATATAAATATATAGCATTAGATGCAAATTAAATTCTAAGGGGATGGAAAAGGAAACATACCAAAAAAACCCAACCAACCTAAACACTGAAGGTACATCCAAAGCAAAGTTGGAGACTGCTCTTTTTACCCCCTCCCCTCCTAAGCAGCTCTTACAAGAACTGCTTCTCAGCTTCCCACATTGTTGTTCTTTTCAAAAGAAACTTAAAAAACAAAAGAAACACAACTAAACCAAACATTTTCTGATCAACAACTACAGAAATTAATCTTCCTAGTCACAAAAGCAGAACTTTCTTATCATGAATGGCCGCATCTTTGAACCCATTAGACTTCACAATGATGCCTTTTTCTTCTCTTTTGCAGTGGTTTGCATTTAGTCATTTTCTGAGGAGGCAAGAAGCTTAAATAGGTATCTTTTGCTCATTATTTATGTTCTGTATTTGCATAACTCCTTCACAACTGCTCCATTAAACACCTCTTCCACTCCAAGGCCAATTTTAAAAAGCCTCCTGCTTTATGAGGCTGACAAGCATGATTCACAGTATTCCCCACATTCATTACCCCAGGCCTCGTGGGATGTTACACAGCCAGTAAGTACCTGCTTCAGCTCATACTCCCCCACTCCCAGTGCTGCTGCAGTAACCCCTTACAGCAATCTGGGGATAAGAGTGAAGCTACCTCTTTGGCTGTCTGCTGTAGGGAGGATGCAAATAGTTACAGCATTTGCTTTTAATGCTGTTTTTTACCACATCACAGTTAGAGAGTGGTCAAAGAACAGCACACAATGAAGGAGTGTTACACACCATCCCCCATTCCACCTGTGCTTTTACTCCTACTAAGAACCTGGAGTTGCTCAAAACCCTCAACCTGTTTTACAATCATCCTTCAAAGCATTTCCATTTACTGCCAGCAAGGCAGAAAGTTATCCATCGTAGATTATTCTGTATCAATGTTTAAGACCTTTCCATGCCCAAGGAACACACTCAAATCCTCCCCACATCACACATTCAGGACCAAAACCAGCAACATCCCCCCCCCCCAACTCCCAGCAGAGAGGCAGCAACCCACCCCACATCCCTGAGTACTTGGCTTCTATCCCCAGTAAATGAGCCTGTCTTGTAATTTCAACAAATATCTCTCTTGGTCTCTGAATGGTCGATTTTCACTGCAGAGTAATGACAGGAGCTGATTTCACAGTTCTTGTTGATGAATAGTAGGTTTCCAGAGAGGCAACGTGTGCTAGAAAGCTTTCCACTGACTGTTGTCCTTCTCTGTTGGTTTAAAGGACAGACTGCCAAAGAGGAATGAAAAACATCTAGAAAGAGCACAGCCACCACTCAAGTGGTACAACACTTCTTACTTTGTAAGCAGCACTGCATGAGCCCGAGCCTCAATTACTTCTATGATAAGAACAATTTTATCTAACATTCAAAGCTAAAGACACTTCAGAAATCAGACACAAAAATCTGTTGCCATATAAGACATGTACTTGCAATGCTCCCAGACAAGTCTCAGGACTAGTGCAGCAAGCAGATCATTTCAGTGCTGGGAGAACATATGGTGTGCTGCAGGAGGAAACACACCCACGGTATTTCAAGAGAGCCCTTTGCAGAGCCAAGCACTTGCAAACCAGACACACATTTTATCTAATGCAGCTAAAGCCAGGAGTTTGCATCACAGAAACAATAGCTCCTCCCAGAGATTTAGAAATCCTGCAAGCCAGCCAGCAAATCAAAAGCTATACAATCCCTAGCCAGGTTTCAAAGAATCTTGCCAACATAAGTGTATTGATCCATCCTATCTCTATTTGTTAGCCTGATACTCTCTGGACCTTGACTGAAGTATCAGCCAAGCCACCTGTCACAAGGCAGAACAGCAGGAGCCCTGGAGGCTAGAAACATATTTTTAAAATAAAAAAAACCTTCCAGGATGAGGTCCAGCTCTGCTTTGTGGATATACACACCTACTAATGTATGCTGAGAAAACACCATTCCCCTGGACACAACCACCTTTCCCTCCCTCGCTGTTAAAAGTTCTAAAGCACTCCAAGCAGAGATGTTTTATTAAGCCCTTTCCACTCCTTGGTCTCAGAGTAACAAAAGGACCAGTTTCCTTATTGTTAAGGACAAATTTCCTAGAAAGGAAAGGTCTGGCTGTGTACATCTGAGAGGATTCCTATGAGTTTTACTAGTGGACAGAATCACATCAGTCCCATTGCACGCCCTGTCTCCCCAGCTGCCTTCTGCTTCCTCTTTATCCTGCTCATCATGGTTTCTTCAAGTGGTTACAGACCATTTCACAGGCAAGGCCTTAGTCTCAACTTTGTGCCAATAAAGATAATCTAAAAAAAAACCCAAAAAAGTGTATATAAATGTCTTCAGTAGCTGCAGGTTTCAAATGATTCAAACCCATGCTAGTAGAAGCTGTTTGTCTGAGAGGCATCATGAAAAACAGCTGCATAATTTAAGCTGCAAGGCAGTAAAATATGCAGTTAAATAATAGAAAGGGATTAATTAAAAGAAATAGGCAAGGGAGAAGAGGTTTTCAGATGAGAACTGAAATGAGGCTGAGTCAATGAGGTAGACAGCAAGCGTGTGAGTCCGTTTCAGAGGCAGAAGCTGTGATGAGAGCACTCTTGGGTCAATGGCAGCAGAAGAGGAATCCACAGTATTTGGTAGTAGAAGACTAAGTGATAGAACAGGTCCAGGAAACAACCTGCAGCAGACAGGAGACTTCAACATGGACAGAAAAATCAAATTCACATTAAGATCCCAGGTTAGGTGAAGCACCTGGAAAGAGAGAAATGTTGTCACTAATAACATTTAGTGCCATAACAGCAACTGCCATCACTAGGTGTATGAATGTGAAAGGACAAGCCACCCCATGGCATTCTGCAGCTTCAGTGTTACTGCAGTGGTCTGATGCAACTGCTTGGACACCTTGTTCTTCTCTTCCCTGTTTGTTTTATGCAGACACTTTCTTATCTTAGGCTCCAGAAAACAGACTTACTGCATGGGGACCAGAGTTCAAGTATTAATTTGTAGCATGCCTGCTACAATCAAGTCCAGTAAGATGCTCAGCTGACAATGACTGCCCCAGGACAAATACTGGCCGGAGGATTTGCTGACCCCGACGTACAACAAGGGGATCAGAGGATGAAAGTGAAGATATTCATCTGGTAAAAAGATTAGCTGGGGACAAAAAAAAAAAAGCCAACAAAAAAATCTTTGCTTGCCTGATAAAGTACAGAGTAGAAAAACCAAAACATTACCATGGGAAACACTGGTGTGAAAGTAGCCAATAGAGTCTACACTTCTTTTCCAAGGATATCAAGAATTGTTATGCTTCAAGTAGTAAACAAGCAATTTTTTTCCTTGGAACTATTTATAACCTTAAGCCCACCCAGTAAGAACATTACGCTCATCTCTAAGGATATCAAACTAGCATTTGTTTTAGTAAGCCTCCTCTGCCCAAGTTTGGAGGCCTTCCTGCTTCCTCCTCCTCTTCTAAAATACTGGCATCATCCTAACAAATCCACACTCTGCAAAGTGCACAGCTCCCATTAACAGCATTAAGGGCTTGCGTAAGTAATGAGTAACAGTATTTGCAGAGTCTCAAGCAAAGGTGGCACCTGCACTCTTATCAACTCACCCAAGGAAAAGAGTACATTTCCTCTAACATCAGGATGAGGAGTTAAGTTCTGCTTTCATTTGCTGTACAATAAGTAGATCCCTCAAAGGACTCACCTACCAGAAGTGCTGTATCTTTCACTGCCTAGCCCACAGCAGATGAAGCACTTGACAGTGTCTCTCTGGTGCTGTCAGAAGGACATGCTGACAGGCTGGAGATGAAGGAGGAAGGGACCTGCAGATACCACCTTGCTCACAGAGCTCTGTTCAGGAGCACATCATGACCTCCACAGCACCCTGGTCATGGCCTCTAAGTTTTGAGCTGCGAAGGGTTATTTCTACAACCTACAGACATCAAGGCTCTGTCTGCAGCAGTTGCCCCACCAACAAGGTCAGGAAAAGGGAGGAACCTCACTGAGGCACCACATCTATTACAATTCAGCAGTTACTTCCCTTTACTTAGGGGTGGAGGGATGGGAGGATCCCCATGACCAAGGCCACCCACCTCTGTCACCAGCACTCAGATTTGAGGGCATGAGGGGAGAATGGAGGTTGAATAAGAGCATCAGAGGAACACCACTGTCAGTAACAAAAACACCAAAAAGAGCAAAAACACTTGTGTAATTACAAACAAACCTGGACACTGAGTAATTGAGGGCCCACAAGTCATCTCCTATCACGCAACAACAAATAAAAACCATGCCATGTTCCTTTCCACCATTACTAATCAAGGACTAAACATAAGCACAGAGAGCAAGATACCCTCTTATCCCTCATCAATGTCTTGCTACACCAGAAGTGACACTGTGACACTTCATCTACGCTGTTGCCACCCCACAGTTCTGCAGAGAAGTTAAATATCAGCCACTGCAGCTATCAAACACAGATTGCTTTCACTACTGAGAGGTAACTTCTAGTGCCTCCACCAAGACAGGGAGACCCACCACCATGGAGACAGCACTCTGAGCATTATAGAACTCCAGAAGTTTGCAAAGTCAAAAATGAGAATCTCAAAGTTCTTACAAGAGAAGTTATGTAAAACTCTTTAAAAAAAGTAATTGTTGCTAATGAGTTCAATGATGGTTTCAGGTGCACGTTTTCCCCAAGGGATTCACTGCACTGTCTCTGTGGACACGGTCTCTGCATTTCTGCAGACAGGCACATTTTGCTGTGTTGCAGCATAACAGGCAATTTGGAAAGGGGTGGGAGGGACAACCCTTGTGCACAGCACTGGAAGTCCAAACAATCAGGTTCTGTTCCCAAATCTGACAACACATCCCTATGTGAACTTGCACAAGTCAGTTAAATTCTATGCCTCCATTTATGCTTCTGTAAAACAAGGACAGTCCAAATAATCAGTGACACTGGGAAGTTACATCAGGTTTGGGTTTGGTTTTTTTTCCTTCAGAGTTCTGGTGTTTTTGTCTTTAAGCTTAGATCAGTAGCACAGATAACAAGAGGAACTTTGCCCTCAGAGGCACAATGCTTCCTACTTGTACACAGCCTGCTCCTGTGCTCTTACCTTCATTACACCACCATCCACTTTAGCAGCCTTCCTCAAGGCCCATCCATTTTCTCTTTACCGTAAGTGTACTGCAACAAGCTACCAGAGATCCAGAGGGAGGCAAGCATTAGAGAGTTGCCCCTCTTAACTCATGTCTTCTTTCCTCCTTCCAACAACTCCAGAGGGTTGGGCACGGCAAGTGCAGCAGGGAGAGAGCAAGGATCACTCTAACACATCCTGACAGATGAGCTGCAAGCTTCTTCCTTCCAACACAGGAGGGAGCGGACAGCGCTCCTTTCGTGGAAGAGCAAGCATGCATCTCTAAAAGCTTATCCCAATCCACTTTACTCCACCTAATTAAGGTGCTGACACAGTGCTGACACAATCATCTGCTGAAATACTAATGAGAAATGGAGCAGGAAGAGCACTTGACATCTTCCTGGCTTCTTCTACCCAATGTACCAAAATGAACGGAAGCATTTCAAACTTGGGAAAGCTGGTCTCGCATTATCTGCCTCCTCTGGACACAAAACAGACATGGAACACTCTAGGATCTGTTTCCTCTAGATGCAGGGTAATCTCTTACTGATTCAGGGAAGATGTGCTATTGTCTTATCGCTGCTTTTGAGCTAAATATACAGCTGCATTTCCCAAAGCACAGAAAATGCACTGGCACATAAGACCTATACAAGGTATAGAGAAGAGCTACAAGCCTAATCCAGCAACCTGCACCCAAGTTATTATTAAAGAAAAGCAGGCACACAGAACAGAAAGTGCTTTTTATACTGGTAACAGATGCTTGCTTAAACTACCTTAAAAAGAACAGTGTTTAAAGTATAAGTGCACAACTTTACTTAAAGAACATTATTTAAATCTATGCAGCACAGTTGATGGCACATCTACATTTTATCTTGTTGGTCTCAAGCTCTCTAATTTTTAATTGTATTTTGATGTTATATAAAGTGAGGTAGCTTAACCTGGTGTGTTGTTGTTTGGGGTTTTTTTGTAAAATGATCTATATATAGCAATGAAATTAGCAAGGAAAAAAAAGCAACACTATTTACAACACAAACTAATTAACCTATGAACCCAAAAGCATGCAACTTTTCACAGCACAAAATATTTTTATGAGTGGCAATTTACGAAGTTTATCCTTTTAAAGCAGGTCATTTCCTGAATTAGACACTAAGTGAACCTCTTTGTACTGAACTAAGCCAAGCCACCTTCCACACACCAGTCAACTAAACAGTTGGATCAGTTTGCAGTATTTAGAATAAGAAACACCACCAAAAAAGTTATTTCCTTCCTGAAACGTACCAGCTACTGCAGAGGAAGTGCAGAACACCCAACCTAGCCAACAGAAAGGCTTTATAGCTGCATACTGGAACACAAGGACTTGGGGAACTTCTTTCATGCAAGAGTCCTGTTAAACCCCACACATTTCTTTTTCTACCAATGGAAAAGAGACTAGATTTTTCATAACAGCAGTCACACTGGAATCTGTCCCTGGTTTTGTCTGTTTTACCCAGAAGAGCCTGGTAACTCACCACTCAGTTTCCACATGTCTGTTGGAAGCTACAGAAGGAAATAACATGACAACAAAAGCCACATATTTAGGCAAACACACCTCCTACTTCCTTAAAAGGTATTTCAATGTATTTTCTAAAGCTGCTACATCTACCTACTAGAGATGATCAAGATCAGAATTTACAGAAGTAGTACATACCCTAAGCTAATCATTTAGAGGTTCATAGTCATATTAAAATCATATTATTTGAGCAAATGGATCTTCAAGTGGTCTAGAAATAAAGAACCTGATGAAAACTACTTACCTGCCTATGTATAAACAAGACTATAAGAATCATCCCATTTAGACAGCAAAAGAAATTTGTCATCAGTGTTTTATGGCACAGAGAGGCCTCTCCACGTGCTACACCAGTCAACTGAATTTGTTCAAAAGGAAGCCATCAGTGCAGTACCACCAGAGATGCCAGTTTCCTGTGGCATTCTAACATTTCATAAGCTAGTTATTGTAAATAAAGTTCATTACAAACTGAAAATAATTCAATTCAGCCAGGAAACTGACTGGAGAAGCTCTCTGGAAGTTAATATTTTCAGCTGAAGCATAATAATTAGAACATAAGAGCTTTAACTCAATGATATTTCCTTATTACTACTGATAATGTTCATAATGTTTCAGAGACTGATGAAATTCCTCACTAGTATCTCCATCTTTATGCAGATTTACAGATAATCCTTCACAGTTACAGACCAAAAGGGGCCAGTCCCACATTTATATGCAGGCAAAAAAGATTAGGGGAAGGTATTAGGTACTGGAATCTACATTTATATGGCCTCCATTAATTATCACAATGTTTCATCACTCCTCCTCTCATAGTACATTACTATAAAGTTATCCCAATTCACAAGCAGAAGTCTCCATCCTATGAGAGCAGAGTCATACCAGTGTTCTAAAGAGTGCCAGGAAAAAAACTAACAAATAAACCAACATAATGTATCTAAATGTAAGGAAACTTACTTCAGGAGACAAAAACATGTTTTCAGTTAAAGATTCACTGTTCCAAACCTGCTCTGGAAACTGTTTCAAAATTCAATTCAGTATGTCTCTGATTCAAAAGAGAATAGGAATCTAGTTTGTCATTGAAGCTTCCAACCAAAAACATAGCTGATTTTAAATCTTCTCATAGATTAAATACAGCAAGGTGCTTATCATGCCTTTTTCCTTCTAGCTAAAGCCAGAACTAGTAACATCAGTGACTCCTTTTACGTATGGTTTCCTTTCCCTTTTTTTCCCCTCTCCCCCTTTCTCCTACCCTCCCAAGACTGCTACCATACTGTACTTTCCTTTTAGCACTGCCTATCTCCCTTAGGAACTTATCTGAATTCTTTTCCTTTCCTATGAGATAAATCTTCTAGATAACCAGAATACACATGGTCTGGAGGGCAAAGTGTGTTACTCCTCCCTGGCATTCAGATTTATTCACAAATTGCCTTAGCAAGAAACTGCTTCCCACTTTTCTAAGAACAGTGATTTTCAGCTTGAGAGCTCCAAAAGCTGTCATCTTTCCTAAACACTTCAGTGAAAGGATGCTTCCTGTCAGAGCTACACTCACCATTAGGGAGCCAACTTCCACCCAGGTGAGTTCCACCCCCCTCCAGGAAAACTGCTGATTTCCTATGTTTTCAGATTCAAAAAATGCAGATACAGTTTGGATACAGCAATACTGGGGGTGGGAACTTGTTCCACTTCGATACCACAACACAGGGTGGGTGAAAGTGCACAGTGAAGTTTTCCTACTCAGAAGCACACAGCCTTTCCCATAGGGAGAGAGAAAGCTCTCCCAATTCAAAGCTATCCAGGCTGGAAGGGGCCAGAGTGAATCAGTTACACACTACAGGGTAAATTCGGATGCACAGCCCCTTCTGAGCTATTTTAACCCTCACTTTGTGGCTGCCTCACTGTTCTGGCCTTGATTTTTTTTTCTAAACTGCTCGAGTGCATTAAATACAAACAGGCTGTGTTGTGTGTTGGTTAAGCCTCTTCCTCCTTTCCTCCCTTCCCATCCCACAACACACACACTCCCAACTCTCAGTAACCCAGTGCCCTGTGTCACACTGCCTAATCCTGCCGTGGCCCCACCACAGGCACTGCAACTCTAATCTGTTCAGCAGTCCAACTGGAGAGCAGATGGCTCCGAATAAAGTGCTGATTAAAAAACCCACCTCCAGCACACACACACAGTGATTTTACCAATATATTTGCCATTTTTCCTGAGCAAATGTACCATGTACAATACCAGCAAAGTATACGGTTCTTTCAGAGCTACTAGGCATGCCCTCATTAGGAATTTTAGAGCTCCAGCTTCCTTTCAGAAGGGGTAAACACAGCTGTACACAGATAAAAGAGACCAGGACCAGTCCCACATCCAGCTGACCTTGATACTCGAGGTGAAACTGAGCCACCAAATTAAAAAAAGAATAGAAAAACCACCCCAAGTGACCAGAGGGGAACTAGCTCAAGTGGTGAGGTTTGTTTTTTTTTTGTTTTCTTGAAGACAGACAAGTTTTAGGACTCTGAAGAAAATGATGTAACTGAAGATTCTCAACTTTCTGACACAGGGAAAAAGTCAGGAGCAGGAGACAGGTCAAAACTTGTCCCGCAATTACCATGCTCATGTATTTGTCATATTTCCCATGAGTAAAACCAAATGAACCTCGCCTCTTAGAAGCATTTATATCAGCAGCTTTCTTTGGGTGGAGCAAACAACTCGGAAGAGTAAACAGACATTAACTCATACTACCACACATACCACAAAAAAAAGTCTTAAAAATATGGTTTGTTAAGAGTTTACTCTTAACAAGTAACTCTTAAAATTAAAAAAAACCTTATTATTAAAGCTGTATTTTCAGATTTGCTCCTTCGAGACTAAAAAACAGTAAAAGAGCTTCTCAACAATGATGGATGCCAGAGAATGTAATAAACTGTATAAAATCATCACAGGTAGTCTATCCCCAGATGCAACAAGTTCACTTTAGAAGCTGTCCAGTAAATAAAGAGGAGTTTATTTCATTTTCCCCTTCGTTTTTTTATTTTTTTACTAAAAGCTCAAAGTGAGCATCTCTGGTTCTGCATGGCCAAAGACACAGACTCACAGATTTAGGTGCTGCAAATCCTGAACAATTAACATTAGTAAATTTTATGCTTCAAGCAGCGTCGCTAAAACAGACTTAAGGCAAGGCCGAGAACACTGGCAAGCCGGGGGCGTGGGGAACCCACACCGACCGCTGCCGACGCGCTACAACCCACGGAGCCTCTTCCAGCATCCCAGAGCCGCTCTGAAGTGACTGTCGGGAGGGCGTCAGAACTGCGAGAGGCACCGATTGCCATTTTGAAACACCACCGCACGCTCTCTCCGCGGTGCCTGTGCCGCGGACGGCTTCCCGCTCCCGCACACGCCAGCCGCGCCGCGGAGCCTCGGCGCTCCACGCCGGCTGAAAACGCGTCTCTCCTCGGCCTCGCACGCCGAGGGAGCCCCAGCGCACGGTCCCCGTCCCCA